>JAFEMH010004445.1:0-209264 GCA_022495995.1 Adenophora triphylla var. japonica
CTCTTTAGACTTTTATTTTCATTTTATCCCGGAATTTTTATAAATTAAATTAGTCCAAAAAATTCCATATTCCCAATTCGGTCCCTAAATTTTCCAATAATTCCCATTTGATCCAAAAGCTTCCAAATGCCGAGTTTAGTCCTTGAGCTCGTAATTTCGGTTTTCCTTCCTTCTGCGCTCAGCTCCACTTTATTCCTTTTGCACTTTTTATCCATAAAATACCCACCTTTAAACGGCTCATACCTACGTACTACATAAAATACTCACTGAAACCGTATCAAAATACATAAAACTCCAGGGAATCAAAGCACAAAGAAAGCCTAAAAGTGCATCATTTGGATGGGTAAATACACATCCATCAAACACTCCATAAACCCTAACAGCTTTTGCTAACGATCTAGAGTAAAACAAAACTAAAAAGAAGTCAAATAAAACTACTACAACTACTAATAATAAAATATAAAAACAAAATAATTATTTTTGGGATGTTCTATCACGAGATGAGTCATTATTGGCCATACAAGTCTCGGATTCTCACCAACACACATAATCAACAAGTGTCACCATGTTAATGGGATTACAATCACATTGAAGCATAAAACTCACAATTTTCACCCACCGCGGCTGAATGATGAATGAATTATGGGAGGTCGCAAGCATCCATCAACAACTAAGATTGTTTTATGGATTCGCTAAAAGTGATGCTCTAATTCAATATGTCATAGATATTACAACCCAAAAAGGACACTGCATATGCATATTTAACACAATTGTCAGCTTAGGTTACTCGATATTGAAAGAATAATATGGCCTTTAACAGGTTATGGTGCGAAAGATCGCGGGGCTAGGTTCATGGTTACAAATGAGAGGTAAGTGGACATACGAAACATAAGAAAGTGAAACTAGAAAGTCTTCTTGTAACAATACATCCTCCACTCCCACCCTTATTACTTTCTCAATGTGCCAACCCACAAACTAAAACTTTTTCATACATCAACATAGGGGTTGGGCACATTCCGCTACTTTCACTTTGGCCACCTTGAAATATAATTCCACTTTGATATTAGAGGAGGGGCTCGATTTTTTCATTTTTCATTTTTTTTTTTTTTTTTTTTTTTTTTTTGCTTTGCACAATTACATCACTTGAAGAATGTGCAAATTTCAATATTTGTTTTTTTTTTTTTTTATTTTTTTATCTAAGCCCCTCTTTTTCATTTACATAACATGACCCATTTTTTTTTTTTATTTTTTTTTTTTAATGACCACTTTCCACTCCAATCCTTTAATTTTCAAAACATCCCCCAAAAATATCCCCATTCATTCCCTAGTTTCACTTTCTTGAAAAGGTGAGAAAAATTTAAATTTGTGTATATAGGTTAAAAGGGTAGGACAATGAGGAGTACAATTGAAGAGGCGAATGGTGGTCTAAGATAACCTCCCACTTTGTGAGAGATTCCATTCTTTTTCAAGCTCGAAAGGGGTTCTAAGCGGAATATTTTTAGTGACTAGAAAGTTTAAGGCTTACAAAAAAGGGATTCAAAGAATAGCCATATATATCAAGTAACCTATTGACGTGTTATTGACAATCATGCAAACATGTTCTAGGGACCCCAGGAATACACAAAGTGATCCCATAAAAGGCACCTAAGTTGATGACAATGACCAAGAATATGATACGGAAGTGAGAGGGTGGTGCAATACATAATTTAAATGTTTCAATGCAATCCCAATCACCACACTAATAATAGCACATGTGATTTTAAAATTAAAGCACACTCTAATCATCACGGACTTTGACCAACAGTCCCAGCTATGAAAAGAACAAAATTTTTAAAATTTTCTATTTTTTTGGAGGGTGACACTATATACGCTCCCTACCGCAAACCCTTGACAAACTCGGAGAGTTGCCACCCCCAAACTCAAAACATGCTATGTCTACCTGTAGCAAAGAGAACAAAAGCGTGCCTTAAGTTTCGAAGAAAGATAGCGAAGAACCACTACTAAACTTGACAATAATTAACATAAAAATAAAACATATACCTCATTGGGTTGCCTCCCAAGCGAGCGCATTTTGGTTAAAGTCGTTAGCAGGCGACTAAATGGTTCAATCTTACTTGGCCTTGGCTGCGGCCTTTGGACCACATCTCTTCTCACCTCACGGGCACAAACGCCCTTCATCTTTCCATTTCATCTCTCCATTGTCAACACGTAGGGGTAAAGCCACATTTATTTTTTGAAACTTTACGGCTTGTGCTTACCCCTCTTTCTTTTCTTTTTTATTGGGGTTTCCACCCCCCAAACTCAACCTCTTTCACACAAGCAAATACCATCCTTACTGACGAGATCGAGAGAGTTATCATGCACGAAAATAGTAGCAAATATAGAATCGGATAAATCTATTTATAACTCTCCTCACTTCTTTACGTTTTGAAGGCCCTTGTGGTAGATGTGATGGAATCGACTCTTTATGGGGAGTCGTGTGGGGGTGTGTGTCTGACCCGTTACTCCTAGAGTATTGGTCGGCCTTAGTGTTACTAGCCAAGTGGAATGACGTCCGCATTATCCCCACTTTTCTCACATCCATTCACATCATTTTTGTGACAATCGGTAAATCGGTTATGGCTCCTACAAAACCATCTTCGGGAAAGGGTTTCTTATCATTTTTAAGCATACAAAACTTACATTCCTCCCCCATAGCTCTCAATGACACCACCCCTTGACACACATCAATGGTGGCCTTAGTGTCAAACATAAATGGTCTCCCAAGCAGAATGGGAGTTTTCAGTTGTTCCTCACTTGATCCCTCCATACACATCACATAAAAGTCAATGGGAATAATAATTTTATCAATTTTAACCAACACCCCTTCAATAACCCCTAAAGGTCTTTTGATTGAGAGATCCATGGCAAGTCTCTCATGGGTGGTTTCAACTCACATGCCCCAAACTTCTAAAAACATGAAAGGGCATCACATTAACACTTGCCCGAAGATCCAAACAAACCTTTAAAATTTTGACCCCATCAAAGAAATTGGGATAGTGAAACACCCGGGATCTTTTTGAACATGATTAACTTTTTCATTCTCATTAACATCATCATTATTATCCAAACAATCAAAATTATCAAGAGAAGATAGAAATACCTCCTCAATTTCCTCACTTTCATCCCACACTGTTGTGATTGACTTTGCTTGCTCAGGTGGGTTCTTCTCTTTCATCAACTCTTGGGCAACCTTCACAAGTTGCTCTACTTGTGTTCCCATCTTTTCAATCGCAGCTTCTGTGTTTCTATTGCTTTGCTGCATTTCCATCCTCAACTGCTGAACTGCCATCTCCCAAGGCTCATTACCATGTTGTCCAGGCGGCGGCATATGAAGAGGTTTCACTTGCTGATTATGATGGCCACCCCATGGATTGTAATTGCCATATTGGTTGCCTTGGGGTGGTGGCCTTGGTACATATCCATTGAAAGCATGTGCCTGTTCAGGATTATAACAGAAATTTGCTGCACTTGGACACATATTAGTCACATGAGATGATAAACCACAATTTACACAATAATCAGTAATAACATTAGCACTAGCAGAAGTGCCACAAGCAGTCAATTTATCCAATTTATTATTTAAAAGCGCAATCTGCTTTGAAATATTATCACTAGCATTCAATTCAAGTACTCCCCTAGTTCTACCCCTCGAGCTCTTTTGTTGAGAATTATCACTCAACATCTCATATAAAGCTTTAGTCTCATCCGGGGTCTTGGCTCCTATCGAGCCTCCCGCAGCATTGTCAACCATTGATTGACCATTCTCATTCAAGCCATCATAAAAGGCTTGGTTTAGTGAGGAGTAGTGTGAAATTATGATGGGGACATTGCATTATCATCGTATTAAATCTTTCCCATGCCTCATGAAAGGGTTCCCCACATCTTGGGAAAATGTCATCAATTTACGTCTAAAGCTAGCCAACAGATGATGTGGGTAATATCTTTTAAGGAACACATCTTGCAATTCTACCCAGTACTAATCTTTGCTCGGTGCAAGCATCATCAACCATGTTTTAGCTGCTCCCTTAAGAGTGTAAGGAATACACTTCAGTCTAATTTGCTCCTCAGTCACTCCTGTCTTAACAAAAATTGAGCAACAACAATAATATACTCTTTAAGGAACATGAGTGCATCCTCGCTGTAGATAATCCAGTGAAAGCTTAGCAACATGTACGGCAAAGTATTGTCCTTTGACCTCTAGATTTTTGGTACATTTCGGACGACCCATCTGCGCGAGGTAGATGTTTCCACCCTAGGTCTCAGGAAATCATTCATACCGTCTGTACACGCTCTGGTTCTCCCCATCTCGGCTTTTCTTCCTCTACCTCGGTGGTGGAGGGTTCGGATTCGATGTCAGAATGCGAAGAGAGGATTAAAGAGGGGATCGCCCTCAAATTCTTCCTCAAGTCTATTTATGTTGTCGTCCAATGGCACCAATGTAGGCTTCAAAAGAACGACGACCTTGCATTCACTACCTAGCCTACTTGTTTTCTTGCAGCAAGTCCCCGACGGCGCCAAAAACTTGATGGAGAAAAACTCCCTCTTGTAATAAAAATACCGAGCAAGTGTACTCACTACCGGTGTAGCAGTATGCAAAATGCAGGGTCGAATCCACGAGACTCGTTGGTAAACAAATAGGGTGAAGCAGCTGAATTTAGTAACAAAGGTTTATAGATTTGATTTAAAAACTAAGAGCATAAATTAAATAACAAAAACTAAATAAACAAAGGAAAGCAGATTATGAAAGCAGAGATTCGTAGATTGGAATTCACTATACCATCATTCTATGCACAATTTTACTTATAAAACACCAACTCAACTTCTAGGGTTCATTCACTTTTGCTAGGATCGACACGGTTAGGTGGCCGAATTACAATCCTAAATACTCTCTTAATATGTGTGGATTCTATTACGGTTCCACAATAGGCCAAGAATAAATTAAGAACGAAAGAATAAAAGAACCTAACTTTAATCGATTTCTATTACGGCCTCAATTAAAGTTATTCAATCAATAAAGTGGTCAATGTATAAATCGCCCAAATTAATGGCTCGATAAATACCCAATTATTCAAAGATGAGTTCGTATCTTAACATACGTCTCGAATCTAAGAACAAGAAATTAAAATCTATTGATCGAACTAAAAGGAATTAAATAGAAAGAATTAAAAATATGATTGCATAGAAATCCGGTAAAGGTTCGACCAATCTACAAATCTAAAGAAATTAGCTACTCATAATATACAAATAATAAAAACCTGGATTGAATTCGAAATAATTCTTCAATTTCTTCAATGGAATTGTTCCAAGAAAAAGAAAATAAAACTCTAAGAATATTATAATCTGATGGAGTATGTTATGAATATATCCTTCTTTTACGTGGCTGCGTGCTTTATATAAATAATAGGGTAAATCCTGATGCAAAATTTGTGAAAAGACATGAATGCCCATTGTCCAAGACGAAGAACTGCCAGTTTTGACGACGTAGCGCGGCCGCAATCGAATTCTAGCGCGGACGCACAACTTGGCCGAGAGGTTGGCTTCAAAACTGCACTAAGCGCCTGGCCGCTCAAGGCTTGCGTCCGCCTTGGATGTGCAGTTTGGCCGAGTTCCTCTTCCTTGCATCGTCCATTCTCAAGTGCTTGGCCCAAACTCCACACTGCCAAGTTGGCCCCAAATTGCATCATGTTGGCCGACCATTGATCGCATGCAATGGCCTAATTTGTATTAATATATATTCGTTTCGTCCCGCTATCTTGCGAAACGCACTTTGACCCACTTTAATGACTTCTTCTGTGCTTCGCTCTTTAGACTTTTATTTTTCATTTTATCCCAGGAATTTTTATAAATTAAATTCGTCCAAAAATTCCATATTCCCAATTCAGTCCCTAAATTTTCCAATAATTCCCATTTGATCCAAAAGCTTCCAAATGCCAGTTTAGTCCTTGAGCTCGTAATTTCAGTTTTTTTCCTTCTCTGCTCCGCTCTACTTTATTCCTTTTGCACTTTTTATCCATAAAATACACCTTTAAGCGACTCATACCACCCTGTACTCATAAAATACTCACAAACCATGTCAAAATACATAAAACTCGGGAATCGAACGCAAGGAAAGCCTAAAAGTGCATCATTTGGATGGGTAAATACACATCCATCACTCAGTTAAGCTGCTCATATTTATTATGTTTCTACTCTTTCTGGTCAGCAACAAAGGAAGTTTGTTCGTAAAAATATTTGTTAACTGCCTTTGACGTATCGGAGTGTTTTCATAGAGAGTGAACGCAACAGAATTCAATAGCACGGACACGGAGGAAAATGTTGTGAAGTCTTGAAGATTGGTAATACTATTAACCACAGCGCAGAGCACATCATTTGGAAGTAAATGCCAATTTCTGGCCACCTACAGATTAATTTCAATTCCAAATTAGTTTACGATCCTCTTAAAATCAAATGCACATAATTCAGCAGTGCCGATTCCTTTGAAGGTACTAAGTTGATCATCAGACTGCACATAATTAAGTGTTTGTGTGTAGAACAAGAAGGTGAAAGCACATACACACTTTACATCCGGTAAAGTTAGACAGAGAAAGAAATAGTGTACTTACTCGTTTGTCGGGAGTGATTAATAGACTTTCGAAGCTTTGTCCAGAAAGACAGATAATCAATGTAGACAAAGCAGTATTCACGTGGAATGAAAACGAACAATTTGTTGTTGCTGCATTTATTGTTGATATATCATTCAAGCTGGGACATCTTAGATTTGGAGCTGTGCAGTGGACCTTGATCGATTTGAGTATGGATTCTGCTTCAGACTTGATTTTTTATCAATGAAGTGTATATGTTGTCGATTTCTCGGGAAACATGAAGTTTGTGGACGTAATGAATGATTCCCGGACATGTGAAGTTTTTCTTAGGCAGAATCACACTACCGCCTCAGGCAATCCACACCTCGTTGTATCACGTGGGAACTTGTTGATGATCAGATGGGAGGAAACAGAGTCATCAATCAAGGTTTACACTATTAGTGAGATAAAAGGCGGGCGCCAATGGAAGCAAATTCGTCAAATTGGGACAGAAGCTATATTCTTGTCGAAGCAATTTTTCATGTCCGTCTTTACTCTCAGATTTTCCATACTTCAAAAGAATCACATCTACTTACCCGGAAAAATGGTTGATATTCAAGGTTGGAGCGATGATGACGCTGACGGAGATCATGCCGTTGTTGCGGCAATGTGGATAGAACCCGTTTACCCTTACCCTTACGAAACATAAATTGTTTAAAGTTGCATGTGTACTTTTACCTTCATCTTATAATCTTTTGCCAGGGGAAGTGGATAGTGATTTGATTAATATATGACAATCAAAATTTGAAAAGTTAATAGATTCCTTGATTTGTTAATTTTTTCTCTTCTGTTTTATATCATTTGTTTTCTTGCTTAAGTTTTTCTTTCAAGTGCAGTGCTGATTTGCCTCTTTCATATGTTAACTGATTCTTTTTGATAGGTGAATTATCTTTATTATACATACAAGAAGATTACACAGAGAGAAAAGTGCTCTCTGTTATACATACAAGAACAGAAATGGGACATTACACCACCTATGTGATAGAGAAACTGTCGCTAGAACGACAGTTTTCACTGAGCTCTGATACGCAATGGTATATTTAAGTGGGATGGTCATTTTATGGTTGAAGATGAGAGACTCAACATATAGTGGTGTTGGTAGGACAAACCCATCCTCTTTTCAGGTAATTTTATGTCTGTGTATGTGTTATTGTATGCATATATGTGGATGTTCGTATGGAGTAAAGATTGAGTGTGTGTGCGTGTAATTGTATACACATATGTGGATGTTCATATGGAGTAAAGATTGATTCTTTCTGATTTGGATTGCAGTTGGGTGTCGTCATAGATTGACGCGTCGTTTATCAATCGTCAGTTGGAAAGGGATTGAACAAGAAGAAGGATCATATACCACAGGTGACAATTTATGGTTCTTGATGTTGGCGTTGCCTTTAAGAGATCTTTGAAAATAAAAGTAAATATTAAGCTCACATAAAGCCAAATGAAAGTGCTAACTGCTAAGTAAATTTAATAAATAATTCGCAAACTTTTGGGTTGTTGTGGATTTCTATGCCAATTACATTTGAATATAGCTTGTGTACTAGTGTGAAGCAGTAACGAGGAGGATATCTTTGTCCAACCAGACAGAGTCTCCTTTGATGAACTAGGAAAAGCATTGTAGAACCAAAAAGAAGTTTACTAGTGAGGTTTTTAATAGAATTGAAGGTTTAGACCTGGGAGTACCGGGTCTTGAACACTTCCATGACTACGCAATAAATTTTGATTGGGAAATGAGAGAGGGATATGAAGTTGCTTATAGAAAGTAGAGGAAGTTGCATTAATCGGAGTAGTAGCTCCAGGGTAGGTTTAGTGAACCAATTTCTGGGAACATATTTACTGGAAAAGTGTGATCAAAGTCGAGACATGAATGGAGCTCCATCGGGAGAAAAACTTACAGAAAATTGCCTTAGATGGTCACGATACTTTCTTAACCAATAAAAGAAACACCAAGGAAGAGTGATAAATTTGCCCTTAACCTTAACCTTTTTTTTTGTTACCGTTTGTTTTCGCTATTCATTTTTATTATCGTTAAACTAAATGTTTAGAAAGTGGACTACAAGAATAATTATGGATCTTTGCCTTATGAATGTAAAAAAAGCACACATTTTCACATTTTCAGAGTTTTAAAATGAAATTTGGACATTCAATTAAGGATGGAGGGAGTACAAGAAAAAGGATGGCGATATTGAAACTCGAGTTCCAACTTAAAGCCATTGCCTTTTGAGTGGTTTAGTTCTAAGGCTTGTATTTCCACACAGTGGAATTTCTAGGCCTGGTGCACTCCTTATGCACATTACCAGCGGCAATAAACAGCTTTGCACATTACTCTTTTCAACCTTGCACTTGTGAAATGCTTTGATTGCATTATCTAAAATTAAGGTGCTAGCTAAACCTATGCACTTTAAGGTTTCCATCCTCGAAACTTATATCTTAGTGGTCAAGGGGTAGCTACTGAACCTAGCAAAATTGACAGCATGACCAAATGGCCCACCCCTATAAGTGTTATTTTTAAAGGATTAAGAGGTTTCCTGGGATTAACATTGTACTATAGGAAGTTCATAAGGCACTATGGCCTTATAAGCAAGCCTTTAACTAAGTTGTTACAGAAAGGAGGGTCCTCATGGAATGAAGAAGCTGAGAAAGATTTTGATCTACTAAAGAAGGCTATGTCAACTGCACCTGTCCGTGTCGTGCCAGATTTCACGAAGGAGATCATTTTGAAGGCTAATGCATGCTTTAATGGTATTGGGACAGTTCTAATGCAAGGGGGAAGACCTATAGCATTCCTTAGTAAGGAAATTTTTCCAAGGCATTTGGGGATATCCATATATGAGAAAGAATTTATGGCTATCATTTATGTTGTGGAAATATGAAAGTACTAAATTTTGTTGGGATTGGATCCTAAACCTACAAGGAAGAGGAGGAGTAAGTCGGAGGAGTTTTGGTGAAGTCAAGGAGGATTCAAAACGGAGAAGGACTGAACGTGGCTGGGAGGAGTGCGAGGCGGGCGCCTCACATGACCGATGCGGGCGCCTCGAGGACCGAGGTGGTGGCCAAGGTTTCTTCATCTCCAGGCGGGCGCATGGCGGGCTTGAGGCGGGCGCCTCAAGCATGGCCGAGTTCTGGGCTTTGATTTGTTTCCTTATTTGATTAGAACTCTTCTTAAAATAGATTTAGGCTTCCTTGTACTACTATATAAGCATATATCCGGCCTAGAACACATTGGAGCAACATATTAGAGAGACTAATAACATATTGGCTTGGCAATTGCCCCCGGACGTAGTTCACGAGTTGGTGAATGAACCGGGTAAACAACTCTTGTGTTCTTGTGTGTGATTGTTTCTTTCTTGTACGTGTGGGTGTGTTAATTTCTTTGTGTTGATTGCAAACGGAGAGCACCAATTTCACAACAACTGGTATCAGAGCTTTGGTTTGGTGGATTCAAAATTCATTCATTAGTTGATTAATTTTGAATCGCGTTCTTGGGGATTTTGGTGAAGCAGTCAAGATGAAGAACCATATCGAGAAATTCAGCGGTGTGAATTTCACGTTTTGGAAGACAAGGATTGAAGACTACCTTTATTGTAAGGATCTTCATAAGCCCTTGAAGGAGAAGCCCGAAGACATGTCACAAGGGGATTGGGAGGTGTTGGATCGGAAGGCGTTAGGAGCGGTAAGGGTGCCACTAGCAAGCGACGCGTTGCACGGAACGCTATGGAGGCCAAGACAACGGTGGAGTTGCTACAAACGGCTGTCGGACATGTATGAGAAGCCGTCGAATATCAATAAGGTGCATTTGATAAAGAGGTTTGCGAATGCGAAGATGTCGGAAGGGCGAGACAGCGGCAAGTCATATCGGCAATTTCAAAGGTATGGTGGACCAATTGAAAAGTGCTGATATTACTTTCTCCGATGAAGTGCTAGCTTGTTTTCTTCTAAAATCGTTGCACGATAGTTGGGAGGTTCTTGTCACAACGATTAGTACGTCAACGGCATTGGTGTATACGGAGGTTAGAGATCTCGTCTGCAAGAGGAGTTGCGAAGGAAGGAGAAAAGGGGAGAATCGTCCGTAGATGGGGGCTGTTAGGGTGGAGAGAAAAAGGGGTGGACCTAAGGGGAAAAAGGTCAAGTGCTACAATTGTGGTGAATTGGGGCACATCGGTTATGATTGTCAGGAAAAAGTGGTGGTGCGCGCGTGGTGGATGATGGTGGTGATGTATTAATCTGGGGAGGAGCGATCGGGTGAAGATTGGGTGTTGGATTACGGAGCTTCTTGCCATGCTAGTGGGGATGCGGAATCAATGAGGCGTTACAAAACCGGAGATTTTGGGGTTCTCTATCTTGGTGATGGTCAACCATTGAAGATCAAAGGTAAGGGGGATGTAATGATGAAGACACCTAATGGGGCTGTTTTACAACTACACGACGTGATGCATGTTCGGATTTGAGGAGAAGGGTGATTTACGTGGGACAACTTGACAGTGAAGGGTATGGTGTTTCTTTCATTGGTGGGTCTTGGGAAGTCACAAAAGGGGCTAAGGTGTTGGCTCGTAGGGTTAAGGGGAAGACGTTGTACTCTACCTACAATGTCGTTTCGTTCCGGTGGGAGCAAGAGGCTTAAGAACCGGCATGTTGGTGTAAAAGGGGAGACATCAAGAAACGGTATGTTGGGGGGACTCAAAGTTGATCAACGTGGTGTGGAAGTCCAAGGGCCCTAACAGAGCGGTTTCGGACCAAGAACGATCGATGCAAGAAACAAGGTGTGTCCAAGTTTCAAGGGGAGGCATTGCGAGGAAGGTGGGTCTGGAGGGAGAAGGCGAAGTTAGACTTGCGGGGAGAAATCAAGGTAGAAGCTGATTTGGGGAGGCAAGAACGATCTAACACGGGGAGGTTGAAACGTCGCTTGGTTTCAACTCGCCTTAGTACTTGAGGAGAGGTGAGGTAGTGTCAAGCCAATATGGATGAGGGGGAAATGTGTTCGAAGGTCATTACTCCGTGGTGGGAGTTGATGGGTGATTCTATGTTTGTTAGTTTAGTCTCCGGTGGGAGATTGTTGGGATTGGATCCTAAACCTACAAGGAAGAGGAGGAGTAAGTCGGAGGAGTTTTGGTGAAGTCAAGGAGGATTCAAAACGGAGAAGGACTGAACGTGGCTGGGAGGAGTGCGAGGCGGGCGCCTCACATGACCGATGCGGGCGCCTCGAGGACCGAGGTGGTGGCCAAGGTTTCTTCATCTCCAGGCGGGCGCATGGCGGGCTTGAGGCGGGCGCCTCAAGCATGGCCGAGTTCTGGGCTTTGATTTGTTTCCTTATTTGATTAGAACTCTTCTTAAAATAGATTTAGGCTTCCTTGTACTACTATATAAGCATATATCCGGCCTAGAACACATTGGAGCAACATATTAGAGAGACTAATAACATATTGGCTTGGCAATTGCCCCCGGACGTAGTTCACGAGTTGGTGAATGAACCGGGTAAACAACTCTTGTGTTCTTGTGTGTGATTGTTTCTTTCTTGTACGTGTGGGTGTGTTAATTTCTTTGTGTTGATTGCAAACGGAGAGCACCAATTTCACAACAAATTTTTGGCCACCACTTTTGAATCAAGACAGATCATGAAAGTCTCAAACATCTAATGGAGCAAAGGGTAACAGGTGGATTGCAGCAAAGATGGATTTCCAAGTTGTTAGGCTTTGATTACTCAAACAGTTATAAGAAAGGAGTGGAAAATAAAGTAGTTGATGCCTTATCTAGGCAGTTTGAAGAGAGCAAGGAAGTGCAATGTAAGGCTTTATCCATAGTACAACCAGAATGGGTGTTACAAGTTTTGGAGAGTATGGAGAATGACCCGAAAATAATAAGAAATAATGGACGGAATTATTATTTCTCCTAAGGAATATGAGGAATACACCTTCACTAATGGAATGGTCAGAAAGAATGGGAAAATATATGTGGGTAGGAATACTGATTTGAGGCAGAAAATCTTCACCGAGTTGCATACTTCACCATTAGGGGGACATTCAGGTATTCAAGGTACATTTCAGAGAATTGATCAATATTTTTTCTGACCAACCTTGAGAGCTGATGTGAAAAGGTTTATTGAACCTTGCATGGTTTGCCAACAACAAAAAACTGAAAATATACACCCTTCAAGCCTTCTGGAACCCCTCCCCATTCCAAACCAATCTTGGGCAGACATTCCTATGGATTTTGTGGAAAGGCTTCCTATTTCTGGCCAATAGGACAATGTGTTGTTGGTGGTGGATAGGCTTACAAAATATGATCACTTCATACCCCTCAAACATCCTTTCACAGCCTATCAAGTAGCCGAGGCCTTCTTCAATCATGTCTATAAACTTCATGGTCTACCGGTTACCATAATCTCAGAAAGAGTCAAGGTGTTTCTCAATCAATTTTGTTAGAGTCTATTCCAGTTAATGGGGACAACACTTCATCTTAGCACAACTAATCATCCCCAAACTGATAGGCAAACAGAAAAGTTGAACAGATGCCTAGAGCAATATCTGAGAATTACCACAAGTGTGAAGCCTAAGGAATGGGCACAATGGTTACCATTTGCAGAGTGGTGGTATAATAGTAATTACCTCTCAACTCTTAAAAACACCCTTTGAAGTACTCTATGGTTACCCTTCTCCCTAATCACTCTTCCAACATGAGCAATATTCAAGAGTTGATGATGCGAATGGATTTTTACAAGAGAGGGACAAGCAAATAAGAGTGCTGAAGGAGTCATTGCAAGAGGCTCAAGCAAGAATGAAACAAAATGCAGATGAGGCCAGAAGTGAAAGGGAATTCCAAGAAGGGGAATGGGTTTATTTGAAGTTACAGCCATACAGACAAACTTCCTTAGCCTTGAGAAGGAATATGAAGTTGTCTCTTAAGCTTCATGGCCCCTATCAAATTCAGAATAGAGTGGGAAAAGTTGCTTATAAACTGGATCTTCCTAATGAGGCCAAAATCCATCCAGTTTTTCATGTTTCACTATTGAAGAAAATGAAAGGGAACGCACCTGAAAATGTTATTCCTTTGCCAGCCATTGATAAGGAAGGAAAATTTATGGTGGAACCATTAGCCATCTTGGACCGTCATCTAGTAAAAAAGGATGGACGACCAGCTGCGCAGGTCTTAATTCAGTGGACAAAATCGTTGTCTGAAGATGCCATTTGGGAGGACTGATCGGTAATTGCAGCCAATTTCCCAAAATTTAATCCTTGAGACAAGGATTTGTTGGAGAATGTTATGAATTGGGGTTCATTCCCATTTGGGGGTGACCGTTGGAGTTGAATTACGTAGTAAGTGTCAATAATTAGAACGGTGTCGTTTGCAGTTGATGTAACAACTTCGTTTTACTAAGTAGGAGCGTCGTCGTTTTGGAGTCTTAGGTGTCTAGATCACGTGATTTGATTCCCTAATTAGCTAGGTCGTTATTCTTGTTTTAGGGTTTCAATTATAGGTTAAGATATACATTTATTCTTAAACAATTGGGTATAAATTGCGCCATTGACTTGAGTGATTTATATATCGACCACTACTTTGATAATTAGATCTAATTGAGGACTTAGCAAAAATCAATGGATCTAGGTTTGTACATTCTTGAGTGCTTAACGAATTCTTGGCATGTTGTATAGACTTAGCATAAAGTATAACATAAAAGGAATATTAGGGTTGCAAATCGCATACCAAACCGTTCTAATCCTTAATTTAGTGAATGAACCCCTTAATGAGATTGATACCTTTTATTGTTAGCATAACATAGAGTGATGGTATTTGTGAACCTAATCCGTGAATCCCTTTTTTAAACTGATTAATTCTTTGCTTTTTAATTGCTTTCTTAGTTTAATTATTAATGTCTGCATTCGTAGATTAGTTTAATCAATCAAACCAAAACCTCTTTTATTTACTTATCTCTTTAAATCAGTGCTTTAATCAACTTGTTTTTCAAGTATTTGTGGTTCGACCCTTGTTTGTGCGTACTACTATAGCGGTAACTAGTGCACTTGATAGGTAATTTATTACTAGAGGGAGAATTCCTCCATTAGTGATACTGTGTACCCCTTTCTTAGTGATATTGTGTACCCCCTTCTTAGTGATATTGTGTACCCCCTTTCTTATTACTGAGCCCCCCCAGCTCGCCTCTCTAGTTTGAGTTTTGCAATTGTGAACTTGATCGAGGATCGAGACGACAAGGTCTAGTTTGAGTTTTGCAATTGTAAACTTGATCGAGGATCGAGACGACAAGGGCTTGGATTTGAGCTGTTTGAGATCATTTGAAGTTAATAGAAATATTTTGTAATTACAAGAGTCCTACTCTATTACAATATGGAAGAGATTACTATCAAATATAGAAAAGATAATAATAATATCCTACGCAAACTAAAAGATTTAAGTGTATATATATACAATACTTTATCAAAGATTGCATAGAGAAAGTAATTGATTAACGTTGAATATAACACAAACACAACAATTATGAGGACACTAATTGTGTAGGAGGAAGATGACAATCAGAGAAACACACGGCAGTGGGCTCAATGGAGGACTCAACTTGAGTCATTCATTCTATTAACTTCTCATTATATCATCAAATTTTATTTATTTACTTTTGGCTACAATGAGATAGTTCCATGCTCATGATTTTTTCCGGCTCTTTCCCAGGAACCTTGGTTACTTGGTCTGATGGGGTTCCATTTTGTGCTGCTACTATTGACTCTCATCTCATGGAAGAATATCAATTTTCAGATGTGCCTGTTCCTTCTTGCTTGTAAGTTTCTTATGTCCCGAGTAATGAATCAGTTTATTTACATCCTTTTTGAGGCATGATTGAGTAATGCCGGTTAGTGTAGATGTTACGTCTCTTTGCAAACTTTTTAAGGTTGTCATAAACTGTCTAGTCTACAAAAAAGAGTCTGGTATATATGCACTTTGTCTTCTCCTGAATAACCTCAGGCCTCTCTAGTGAAAGGCATACGGTAACCTAACAGAGTAACAAGCCCTGTGCTCCTAGCCTTCTGGGAAGGATACACCATATGTTAATTATATATATATAAGATGTAACTTTATGAAATTTACTTATTGGTTGCATCTCATCCTCTTCTTTCTCTTTTTGTCAATTTCAGAAATTGAATTATTTTAACCTCACAATTTTGGAAATATGACTTATCTTTTTGGTACAAAACAAAAATGGCAAATATGACACGGAAGGGGGTATATACCTAGTTGGTACCAGAAATATTTGTTGGAAATGGGGAGCAAGGGCATAGACAGAGGAGGAATAATTAGAGGGAGGAGAGAGAAAGAAGATATTACAAACTAGGTGAACGATTTTTAGAACATACTTACCATGTACATGTAGTTCTACTCTACCTTGATATTGATAGAGTGGCTTTAAAGCTCACCTGCTTGAAATCTGGCGACGTGTCTTGGAACATGCTCTATCTTCCTAGACTTTATGATAATAATATTGATGATATTATATGTTATAAAGGCAATTTGTATGCCCTGTTTTATGGTGGCGATGTTTTCAATATCGATTTTACCACTGGGAATTACGAACTAGTTGTTGATAGCCCTTGTGACGATAGACAGATAGAGCCAGATGAATATCGGCGTGTGGAATCTCATGGGGGAGATCTTCTGTTAGTATTACGGGGTCACAAGTACGATACTAGAAATTCGATGAGAAGGCCTAGGTGGTATACAAAATCGAGGTTTACAAAGTGTCATCGTCTTCGTCTTCTTCTTCTTCTTCTTCATTTAGTTGGGATCGAGTAAGGACAATCGGTGAAGAAGCTTTGTTCCTGTCAGTGAAAACTGCTTCTTTTTCTGTCTCTACTCGCGAGTTTCCAATGTGCAAGCCCAACAGCATATACTATGCAGACGGATGCTTTGACATTTCCTGTTTCGACGACAAGCCGCGATTACTTGATGAGTTTAGTGAGAAAATATTATTCGGAGCAGATTGGAGCCCATCCATCGATACTCGTCTCTATATTTGGATTCTCCCCTATCTAAAAATATAGCTGTTTAATTTGTTTTTCTTGTTGCTAGCTTCATTTTTCATCAGTATTTTTTTACTCATGTTCCATGCATGCAAAAATTCCATCTGGCCGGGTTCTTTTAGGAGCTCCAAAAGATTGATTAAGTCCTTTTAAACACAGCTATTTTATATGATGCAAAGTCTCTTTGTTGGAAGGACTCCTAATAATCATGTCCTTGGGTCTATTTGGTAATCAAATTAATCTATTAAAAAAAAAGAGGCTTTAAACAATGAGTTATTTGTTAAAAAAAAAAAAAAAAAGAGGCTTTAATCAATGAGTTATTTGACCAGATGCCCCTGCTACTCCCTCTCATGCCCCACTAGAATCCATCACTATTCTCCCCTCTTTTTATCTCTTCTTTTTTTTCCTCAAAATTTCAAAATGCAATATCTTAAAATCTAAAAATCAAAAAAATAATTCAAAATCACCATTTTAATTGCATAGCCAAGACAAATCAAACAAATACACTTATCATATGATGCAAATTTTTAAAATAAAAAAAAATCATTTATCATTTGTTCACAAATGAGTATAAAAATTGAGATATTCATTTTTCATTTGTTCATAATTGAGTATAAAAACTTATAAACTTATTTCTCAATTTTTCACAATTGATACTCAATTTTCCAGTTGTTTAAATTTAAAGACATTTATTCTCATTTATTCATATTTGAGTATAAAAATGATAAATTCATCTCTCTTTTTCACAATTGATACTCAATTTCTCAGTTGTTTAAATTTAAAATTTGAGACATTCATTTCTCATTTGTTCATAATTGACTATAAAAATTGATAAATTCATCTCTCAATTTTTTACAATTGATACTATATTTTTTTAAATGTTTAAGTTTAAAGATAAATTTGTTGTCGAATACGCTTTATACAAATGAGAAAATTAATTTCTCATATATTTAATTTAAATATGAGTGTTTTGTCTCTTACCCTTTATATAAATGAGAAATCAAGTTTTCATTTGTTTAAATGTAACAACGTATTTGTTGTTACATAACCTCAGAAATAGCATAGATAAATTGATTTAACGGTTGTTTGATTTCACAATTGTGTGATGTTATATGTCATTTAAACAGTTGAGAAATCATTTTTATATTGTTTAAAGCTAAATATTTAGTTAATAAATGAATTGTCAGACCCCCATTAAACAATAGAGAACCAGATTTTTATCACTTATTTCCCACTTGTAAAAAATTGAAAAAATCAATTATGAGTTGTTTAAAGTTAAACTGGTGATGTCGACAAGCATACTCAATATGAGTTTTAAACCAGAAGTTCCATTTGCCACAAGCTATGACATTATAGGCATTTAGAAGATGTTGCACTTTTTACATATGTGAAAGTGATCCCACACTATTGATCTTATCTTTATCCTTCTTAGACTCATCCTCATATTGATCTTGCTTTTGCTCTTTGTTTTCATTATCATTTCCTTTTTCACTAATATCGCCGATCAAAAATTCCGTCCCACCATTATTATTTCCGTTCTGATCATCAACTTCAATCACCGTTTCCATCTACAAAAGTATGTAAATAGATTAAATAAAGAGGTGAAATCACTAAAAAAATATTTTTAAACAACACAACAAGCATAAATATATAGTAAAGGACATTCTTCTATTAAAGTTTGATGAGAAACCACATCCGATAGAGGTATTGGTCATAAGCTTCAGGTTTCAAATTAACTGAGTAAATACAACCCGTATGTGTTGAACCGTCATTGATTACTAAAATTATGCAGCGAAATGGCACAAGACAATGTAGAGATTAATAAAAATAACACATACGAAAAGTAAATCACACACAAAGAAGCATATAAGAATTATTTACCCGGTTCGTTGCAACAACAACTACCTCCGGGGCGATATCAAGCCAAAATATTCTCTCTAATATTTTCAATGATGTTACATATTTGCTTCTACACTATCACAAGTATTTATAGTACAATAAATATAGACCTAAGTTTATAAGGATTCATATCCAAAGAATAAGCAAAAGAACAAAAAAAAATGGAAACCAAATCTACCTAATATTACTGTTGTCAAACCAAAGCAGGACTGTGCTTTATGGCTTGCACGATCGTGCATAATTATATTGGACAAACAGGAAATTTGGCTCTAGTGACGCGACCGTGTCAGTTTACACACGCGGCTGTGTCAGCACAATTTTCCAATTTCTCGGCCTCTTCTTGCACAATTGACTTGAACCCTTCATTGAGCTTATTCTTGGAATCTCTCACCTAGAGACTAACCAAACTGTGATACCTCTGCCATTCTCTCACCCGAGTTTGACTTTCGCGAAACAAATTTTTGTGAGTTGGTAGCGCCATCCACTTGTTTAGTTATCCAAGTGAGTTGAAGTTGAGCGACACTTCAACATAATGTCGGTTCCACCATGCCTTGAGTCTTGATTCTCAATGATTCTTCTTGCATATACCCGCTCACTTGCTTGCTAACTAATGTTCATCTACGGCGCAAATCCTCGTGCCCCACACTGTCACATGCTTGGAACCTCTGTCTTTAGCAACCCATCGCATCATTGTTCTAGATTCCGCTCCCATGTTGGCCAAATTGGCTCCGCATCGGCCGACTTCATTCCTCAATTTTCTACCAACATACCGTTTAGTGAAATTCCTTCCACCATGGCGATTTCGGCCACCACCATCAATCATTGGAGTGTCCCCTTGTTTCTTTCAACAAACCATGTTGGATGTCGCATACAACATGTTTTCCAAACCGCCTCGAGCTACCAAGCTAGCTCCCGGTGTACCTTCCATGTCCCACAACCGAAAGTCACCATACAACTTTATTTATCAAGTTGCCTTATAGAAACCAAGTTCCTCTTCAAGTCCGAAATATGTCGCACATCGCGAAGCCGCAACACAGTCTCATCCGTTGCTTTGACCTGAATTGACCCCCTTTCCAACGACCTTGACCAGATTATTGTTTGCCAAACGAGCAACCCCAAAATCGCCTGGAACGTACTGCTCCATCCCTTCCACACTAGTGCACGAATGAAACGTCGCGCCCCTCGTATCCAAAACCCACGAATCCGTTAGACTGCTCCACCCAAGATTAATGCATCCGCTTATTCGTTGACATTCAATTCCCTCTCACCACTTGGGTCGCTCCGGACAATATCTCATATAATGTCCCTTCTTCCCACATCCGAAGCAAGTAAACTTCTTCTTGCCTCCCTTACTCTTTTCACCGACACTTAATGCTAGCCCGGTTGTCTCCGTCTTACTTTTTATCCGAATTTCTTCACCAAGGATCACATCCACGATAACTGAAAATTTCAACTTCACCTTCCCTGTTGATACGTTCACTACTATTGCAGTCGTATCCCAACTTTCTGGTAATGAAGAAAGTAAAATCAACGCTAGTACCTCGTCATCAAGTGTAACATCCACGAAAGATAGTTGGGTCGCAGTAGACTTGAATTCACTTATATGCTTTGTTGCCGACATGCCCTCCACCATCCGTATGTTCAATAACTTCCTCACTAGACGAGCCTTGTTTGTCACTGATGGTGCCTCGTATATTCTCGCCAACATCTGTAACATCTCCATGGTAGTCTTCGCCTCTAAAACATTCTTCGAGACATCCTTAGCCAACGTTGGCCTAACAAGCCCCAACTCTTTTCGGTCCAAAATTGCGAATTTTGCTTGCTCCATGTCCGTCGGTTTTTCTTTTAATGAAAGATACAAATCCTTGTTTCACAAGGCATCCTCGATCTGCGTCATCCAAAATATTAAAATTCATCTCATCAAACTTTTCGATCAACACATTATTACCATCCTCCAAAGCTCCCAAGAAATCCATAGCAAAAGACAAGCCAAGCTGTGGATCGACAAAATCAAAGCTCTGATACCAGTTATGGGGAAAAATTGCAGCGCAATAGCACAAGACAATGAAGATATTAATAAGAACAATACACACGAAAAGTAAATCACACACGGAAAGTCAATTATACCATGCGGTCGACCACACGGCTGACCGCACAGCTCAAAGCAAGCCTCAGAAATTTGAATCACTTCAAGCGGCCGATCGCATAGACCATGACTGACCGCACCCTCTCAAATCCTTAGCCAAATTGAAGATTGAAGATTTGATCTTGGTATAATTGACTCTGAAGACAACTCAGAGTTAAGTCAAAGAATTATACCGTTGCAGAGTTCACTCAGAAAATATTCAAAAAAGGTGACAACTGTGATCATTCGTACAAAAGACACACCACCTTCCCACTAACTCTGCAACATGTAGACAAAAGAGAAAATGTGCTCCAATCAGACATCAACAACACATTGTCCTTGAAGCTTGCCCAACAAGAAATTCCAACGGCTACTTTATTTATAAGGCTATAAATAGACCTTGTGATCAAGCCATGAAGAATTGCTAGAGGCATTGTCAGAATCCTTAAAGAAGTGTTGAAGCCCAAAATCTCCAGAATCATTTGAATCTTCAAACACTTCATCTTCAAGCCTTCATGAAATATTACTTACCCAGAAATCTCTCAAGCCTTGTAACCACAACTAGATTCATCAAGCTCTAATACTTCTATTATAAAGAGCTCTTGAATCTTGAACACACACACACACATACATTGGTTATAGTCTAGGATTAGCATTCATAGAAAAAATAGTTAGATTTAAGATTAATTTTCAACTTTGTATTCCTTGTAACAGCTGCTCAATATCTAAATATACTATCACTCTTAGAAAATCATATACTAACCATCTTGGTAGAGGACGTAAATCATTTACGATTGAACCTCTCTAAATACTTTGTCAAACACTCTCTGCACCTTACTTTGATTGTTCTTAAAATTTTCTTATTGCTATTTGTGTTTGATCTTCATTGTTATCCAACCACACTTTGAATTGTGTTTATAATAGAAATCTGCCTTAGCATATTTTTCAACCTTGCGGTCGACCACACTTTCTCGTTTGCGGTCGACCACACTCATTCTCCCTACTACACTTTTATACTTAGAAACTTCCGCCGTGCATTTTACTGTCTTGATAGTTGGTTTATACTTGACCACACTTTCAGCATAGTAAGCTAAGATTGATTTTTGAAAAGGGTTAGAAAAAATTTATACATCTATTCACCCCCCTCTAGCTGTTTTTCATACCCTTGTTGCACCTTTGGGAACAACACATGTCCAAAAAATGACTTCTTTCTCTCCAAGCAAAAGACCCACAAAAAAATGAAACCAACTATACCTAATATTACTGTTACCCGATCGAAGCATGATCGTGCTTTATGGCTTGCAAGACCGTGCAAAACCATATTGGACAAATAGCATTTCGTCTCCTGACGCAACCCGAGTTCCCCGGACCGATATGGAACCACGAACCAAGTGTGTGAACCCTGCTATAAAATCAACTTAATCCCATAAACATGTATAACACACGAGCTTTACTAGTTCAACAAAATAATAACAACCACCATAGCCTAATTGCCTCAACTACTGCACAAGATAAACTAGAGTTATACATAACTCTACCCAGGCCTAGCAACACGTGCTGGCACCAAAAGAATAACAAACACTACATTGCAGAAACTATACTAAGCTACCCAAAATATAGAGTTTAAATAACTCAATACAACCATCGTCCTCACAGAAATGAACATATAAAAGCTCTACGTAGATCCCGCTAAATCGTACCTCACTGTGTCTTATCAAATAGCCGCCTGGGATCTAAGGAAACAAATAAACAAGGAAATGGGGTGAACCTAGTAAGTTACTAATACAACTACATGACATGTTATCATGCATAAATAAGTATAATAACAATAACAATAGAGCATTATTAATAAGTAATGCTATTATCAATTAGCACGTAGCACATAACTGAGAGGTTATTCCGCTCATCATGCATCATATAATGTTGAAGTAAGCACATAACAAAGGATACGTGATCGAGGTTCTCCCTTCGATCGTCTTCACCGACCTTATTCTCCATATCATTTCAGAACTGTTGTTGTTGATGTTTGTGTTGCTGTCGCAGTACGCTACAAGAGAAATGGGTTTTTTGTGACAACATTTTTTGGAAGGGCTAAAATGCGATCCCAAATACCTGTTTTGGGAAGGCAGGAATACCCGTGCCAAATACTTAGTATTTGGCACTCTTCTATCCTTGCCCTTTCAAATGCTTAGTAATTGGCACTCTTTTCCAACTGCCCTCCCAAATATAATTTTTTTTTAGGACACTTCGACTTCTACCCGTGCCAAATACTATGTTTCCTTAAATTTTAAATTTCAAGCCACAATTTTTCCCTCGGTATTTTCCCTCCGGGGTTTTGATTTTAGGGCGATAGGTTTTGAGCGCCACAATCATCGTCGGGATTTTGATTTTAGGGCGATAGGTTTTGAGCGCCACAATCATCGTCGGTTTCGTCTGGTAGCTAGGTCTTCAATTCTCCCGCATCCGATCTCGATTCTACGGCGAAGGTAAGCATCTCTCGCTTTCTGTCTCTCTCACGCCCACTCCATGAATCTCACGCCCACTCCATGCTAGGTCTTCGATTCTCTCGCTTTCCGATCTCGGTTAGTCTGCTAGGTCTCCGTCTCTCTCTTCGTTTCGTTCGATCTCGTTGCTACTGCTGGTTGGGAATCCTTTGGTAAGCATCTCACTCAATCTCTCACTTTCTATCTCTCTCCTTCTATGATTTGAGTCCTATTTGCCCAATTGTACCCTAATTTTTTACGACTTGGAGTTATTTTGGCAATCTATTTCTATGTTTTAACTTGATTTTGCAACAATATGTTTCAATTCACAAGCTATTCGTATGTGATTTGGTTGACATTTTTGTAGCTGCTTATCAATTCAAGCTGGAAGAACACTTTACTGTAAGTTAGTCATCATCTTATTTCATATTTATTTTTGGTCCTATTATTTGCTGTACATTTCATCTGAATATACTCTTAAGTTAGTATTGTTGATACAAGCCGGGTTTTTTTCTCGTGAGTACTTAAGTAGCACATTATCTCAATATTTTTGGCCTATGATTTTGTATTTGAAATTCTAGGATGTTGCAGGGCCCTTGCCTATATTCCTCTTACAGTTCTTATTGTTCCAGCTTCAGTACTTACGATATGCTGTGTACCTTAACTTTTATGCCATGCAAACAAGCTTATTTCATAATTCTTTTCTTATCTATTAGTATTTACTGATTAAAGTACTGGCCTTGTCATATATATGTATTTGTTCCACAATAAAGTACCCAGGTTAACACTATTACAAGTTCATGTATACATTGGGGATATATGAAAACTTTTGAGTACTAGCAAAACTTTGGTTGGGACATTCTAGTAGAAATACTACCTGGCTTTTTGAAGATGCGTGAAAAATAGATTGAAAATGATTGTACTTGTTATTTACTGTAAATGCTAACTAATTAAGAAGTAACTTTCTTGGATTACAAACTAATACTCCCTCCGTCCCCCAAAAGAACTTGTCCCAAATGCTCTCCTTCCTGAAAAGGTCGTTATTATGAGTGCATTTTTGGTTTTTAGTTGTTGTTTCTTGGTGCTTTCACTGTGAAAACTCTTTTTTATTCTTCTTTCTTTTATCTTTACTTTTCAATTATATGCTGGTTCAAGCACTGAAAGCTTGTAATAATGACATATGAGCATTTCTTTTCGCATTTGAGGGTGCCCAGCAGCAGCAGCAACCTGTGCCCTTGCAAGTAAGACCGCCTTCGATTTGTTAGGGAACTTATCTGCAAACTGCCCTAATATTTCTTCAGCTTTGCCAGCCTTGTTCTCTCTCACAAAAACTGCAGCTTGAAGCAGCACTGGTGTCACACTGCCAGGAAACATGTCTGGCAAGGCAGCAACAAGCTCTCGTGCCTGTAAAGTTTTTATAAATGCAACTATGAAGTATGACCACATAAAGAAGCTATATACGACAAGGTGAGCGAGGGGTACTTCGAAACAACAAATACAGGATCTCAAATATAATATTGCCTGATCCATCTTGTTAGAGTGAAGCAGCAGTAACATCCGATTAGTGTATATTGCCTCTTTTTGTTTAGATGAAAGTTTCAAGTCTAGTCCATGGGCAAGCTGGACATTCAGGTGAACTTGGATAAAGATATAACAATTCACACTGGTATGTGTATGGCTGCAACTTGTAACTAATCATCAATTTTTACCTGAGTCTGCAGCACAACAGGAGCTCTTGAGGCTGCATATGTGCATGCATATGGGAAGCCTATCTACCTGTCTGAGCAACAACTTGTGAGCTTAAACAAGTCCGAACAAACAATGTGGTATAGGGCATGTAAGACATGTAACAAGAAGGTTACTGAAGCTGTTGGATCTGGTTATTGGTGAGGCATGCCAGAAGAACTATTCAGATTGTAGTTTAAGATTTGTGAATTTGACAACAATACCCCTGCATTTTGTAACTCTCAGTTGTTGCTTAAAGCTAGAATGCCATAAATTAACTTGACTTAACATTTGTTCTTATTTTAGGTATATAATGGCTGCAAAGGTTACAGATCCAAGTGGGGAAGCTTGGTTTTCAATTTTCAATGACCAAGTAGAGAAAATTGTGGGGTGCTCTGCAGATGAGCTTGATTAAGTGAGATCTCAGGTAAGCTATTCCCACATGGAGCATCTGTCAAATGACTTAAATTTGAGCAAACTCTGTTTTCATCCCTTGTATTTTCAAGGGTATTTCACTTTTACCATTATACTTTTTTATTGCTTCAGAATAGGAATGGACTTGGCTTACTGCCCAGGATGCATATGTTTCCACTGGTATTTTAAGTAGTTGTTTTTGGTGCACCCAGGTGGAATGGAAGCCTCTGTTTATCTCTCCGAGCATGACAAGGGTAACGGAGGGAAGGGAATTGTTAAAGCATGATATATATGTGATTCCTATCTAGCAGCTTAAGCTTTTATGTTAATACGCAATGTAATATAAGTTATGCCATTTTGAGGTAGATATAGTTGCCTTGTGGCATTATTGTTAAATATTGCTGCTTCATTTTGTTCAACTCAGAGATAAAGAAAATTCAATCGAGTGCGAGAGAACATTTTCAGAGGATCTTCAACGACCATGAAAAGATTAAGTTGCAACTGGAAACCCATAAGAAAGAGCTTGAGCTCAGGGTTAATGAACTGGAGCAACGTGAGGTACTGAATGACCATGAAAGAAGAATTCTAGCTGAAGATATTGAACAGGTTCTGCAGTCTTGCTTCATTTATATACTTTATGTTTTAATTCTCTCCATCTCTCTCTCTCTCTCTCTCTCTCTCTCTCTCTCTCTCACTCTGTCAATAGTACCACTAAGTTGATCTACTCATATTAGTAATAACTTCTATAGGAATTACTAGTTGATGAACATACTGATTGCTTATGCTTTCTGCTGGTTTGTGCTGTTAAAAGTGGTCTTTTTCACTTGATTGCACCTTGGTGATGATCAATAAGTCCGTGACACTTATCCTAGTTTTTTTTTGTTTTTTTAAATTGCCACCTAGCTTGTCATAGGATTGATATAATAGAAATTGTCATCTAGCTAAACTTATATTTTGGGAAATAGTGGGCTTTGCTGCTCAAAAAGGATGAATGGACACACACTTGCTGGTTAATCCAGATCTCATGTTGCCGAAGACTGTTGGGCCTTTTTTTTATTTGCTAAGAGAGATGAAAGACAAAAGTTTCTGAAGAATGTTGTTGGTGGGGTGGGGGGATCAACAGATAAGGGGAGTTTTACCAGCAGATAGTAGACTCACTGGAGCTATAGTCTTCCTCAGTAAACATCTATCTTAATGAAGCTGAATAGGAAGCTGATCTATAGGATGATATAATAGACATTGTCATCTAGCTAAACTTTTACCACTGGAGAGTTTCAATTGTCTTAAAAAATAAATGACAACATGCATTTCATTGTTCTTCCAGAATGCCTCGCTTCAAATGGCATCTGCCGAGCAAATGAAGGCTGATGCGAGTGTGATGAAACTTGCGGAGGATCAAAAGGTGTGGTTTAATCTTTTTCCTATTGAATATTAACTACTGTATGTCCTTGTCAAGCTGATACACCATTGAGTGATTCCAAATTTCAGAAGCAAAAAGAGGACCTTCACAAGCGAATTATTCAGCTGGAGAAACAACTGGATGCAAAGCAAGCAGTGGAGTTAGAAATAGAACGTTTGAGAGGGACATTAAATGTTATGAAGCACATGGAGACGATGACGATCTGGAAGTTCTAAAAAAAGTGGAGGACATACACAAAGATTTGAGGGAAAAGGAAGGAGAGCTCGATGATTTGGAAGCCTTGAATCAAGCTCTAGTTGTGCAGGAACGAAAAAGCAACGATGAGCTGCAGGATGCTCGCAAAGAATTGATCAATGTATGTGTCTTATTTCTTTTTATCTCCTGCTTCCTTTTGTTTTGATAATTACTCCATGGCTGACTTGAGATCCTTTGCCCCCCCCCCCAAAAAAAAACGAAAAGAAAAACACCTAAATTGTCAGTATGAAGTTCTAGAGACATATTGCTTAACAGAATATGATAAATATTTTTTTTGTACGGAATTGTACATAAATACTTTACGGGGTTGTACAATACAACACCCTATGATAGAGGTGCTGTACGGTACAAGACCCTAAAACATCTTCTGCACAAGTATTGTACCCAAAAAAAATCGTTCACGTCGTAGCAGTAGTTTTGGTACATATGGCTTGAATCTTTGTCAGAAAGGAGACCTAAAACTGAAGCTTGTTTATCTGATTGATTACAGGTGTGGCAACTTGTGCATCTTACCCAGTTGTGGCTGAATGTGTCCTTGAAGAAACGAGAAGGAAGGTTTGAGTAAAAGATTTGTTGTATAAAAGTGGTCTTATTTAAGTTTGGGAGTATAAACGTGGTCTTTTTAAGATTTGTTGTATAAAAGTGGTCTTATTTTGTTTGTCCCAAAATAAATGATGCGTCTCTAAGTTTTACCATTGTACAAGTAATGGACAAACAAAAAAGAACATTTATTAAAAATGTCAAGACATATGTAGATATATGTTTATGGTTTGAGTTACTTGACATGACTTTGTATGAGTATTTTTAAGATAGTTAAATGCAAGCGTTTCTGTTTTAATAATTGTGTATATGGTGATGCCTAGATTGATTACAATATAGCATTTACTGACGTATTCTTGTATGTGTTTGTGTCAATGGTATTTGGGAGGAACAAAACCGTCCCAAATAGTTTTTGGAAGGGTAACCGTAGTCGTGCCAAATGTATTTCGAGAGGCAATCAAACCGTGCCAAATGTATTTGGAACGGGGGACAAAAGTGTAACAAATGTATTTGGAAGGGCAGGAAAAATCGTGCCAAATGTATTTGGAAGGGCAAACAAAACCGTCCCAAATACGTATTTGGGACGGGCCACTAAAAACCGTCTCAAATACTCGTAAATAGGACAGACCTGTGCAACCGTCACCATTTCCGTGCCAAATACTTTTTGAGACGGTTTTGGGTTGTCACAAATGTATTTGGCACCCTTGTATTTGGGAGGGCGCCAAAACCGTCTCAAAGCCGTCCCAAATACTTTTTGGGACGGTTTTGACAGTATTTGGCACGATTTTTGGCCTTCACAAATACCCCTTTTTCTTGTACATATCAATCTGAATGCTGTTGATGCATTAATGCAATAATAATCTGGTAATCAATATCAAATCGAGTGGACTCCAGTCCCTACAACCTGGAATATTCGATATATATCTAGCCAAAGTCACGCTTATTGCTATAACAGTGGGAGTTATTCCCCTACCATGGCTAGTAGTAGGAGATACGGCCACATATATGATGGCCTATAGCTATTACGTAACCCCAGTCCCGAAAATAACCGCACATCATCGTACCCCCGAAACACACAGAAGCCGGTTGAACTCAAATACATTGCACAAGTAGGTATTTACTTGTCATAACAATATTAGAACTAGACCCTAAAGTAGTGGATCTGTTTATAAACCACATGAACAATGTACTCATTTTGTTCGTACAAAACATATAAGTTCACGCAATATTTGCGAGATTAATCAACACCATGTCACATAATGTGTCCACCATAACCTACTCAAGCTATATTCGGGTCCATAAGTATTAGACTCCAAATAAACTAATAAGTATTAGACCCCAAATAATCTAATAAGGCGGTCATATTGTACCGAATCACATTTATTTGCGTTTATATAATTGCAAATAATACTATAACCCATTATAAGTCACCTATTGTGGCTCGCAAATATTTCTCAGCATTTCTAGTAATATTAATCACAAATATATTTAATTGCAATTATAATTTATTGCTCCTAATTTATTGTAGGAATTCATTTTACGACTCGGATAATTATATTACATCCTAATACGACCTCGTTTAATCTTTTACTAATTTTGGACCATAATTATTAATTATACCGTCCCAAAATTACTATTACTAACCATAATAACAATTATTTGGGTCAAATTAATTTTATACTAACAAAAATTATAAATAATATTATTGCTATCCACAAATACATACTCCCTCCGTCCCAATGGACTTAAGAAAAAGTGAAATTGCACGGAAATTAAGGAATATTATTATAGTATTAGGAGAGAGAATGAGTGGAAGAAGTGTTGTGAGTGTGAAAAATTAAATAGGAGAGAGAATGAGTGGAGGGAATAGTAAATTATAATGTGTTGTGAGTATTAAAATAATGTAGGAAAGAGAATGAGTGGAGAGAATAGTGATTTAAGGTTTCCATTTTGGGAATTTTTAAGACTTATGGGACGCCAAAAATGGAAAGTTTTCTTAAGACTTATGGGACGGAGGGAGTATTTTGCAGTAAAAGCATCATATAAAATATGTATAACATTATTATAATTAAGAAGGGGATAGTAACTTACTGTCAAAATTATACGGAAGAAATTCAAATCTAATCAAATATAAATGATTTACTCGACTCCCCGAGTGCGATGGTGCAATCGAAATGGAGAAAGGAGGCTTAAATTGAAAGTTGTGATGAAACTAGAGATAGAAAATCACAGTAGTAGTAGTAGCAGTAGAACAGACGGAGGAGAAGTCTCTGGTTTCCTCTCGTTGCACGAAGACTTCAAATTGAAGTTATCCTATAATTCTAAATGTTTCACACAAGCTCCTCTAACTTTAAGCTATTGCTACTAAATTCCTAAAGTTTCAAATTTGACACTTTTCCATCCTATTATATTTTACAGGTTTTTAATTAAATTTCAATAAATACAAATTCAATTAATTAACTCCTATTAATTTTAATTAGTCATCAACTAACTCAAATTAATTTGTTAACATATTTTAATAGTCATTAAAATTTTAAAAATTAACACAAAATAAATCATAAAAATAATGCAATACATGAAATGATATGCAATTGAGCTGGGTGTTACACATCCAGTGACACGACCGTGTCAGTTTATACGCGCGGCCATATCAGCACAATTTTCCAATTTCTCGGACTCTTCTTGCACAATTGGCTTGAACCCTTCCTTGAGCTTGTTATTGGTTAGGACTCTAACCCCAATAATTACTACCTTTGTTATGAAATGAATTATCAAAATAATTTCAAGACTGAACGGTATAAAAGTGACGGGCTAGGCCCAACATATGAGGCCCAATTCAGGCATTACTACAGCATCATCATCAAGCAGACCCGCCCACATATTGTAAGGCCCAAGGCCCATCAACAAAGATCAGTTGACCTAACTCATTGTCCGACCATCATTGGTCCGACCTAGCTTTGTCCGACATACGATCGTCAACTTATACAATTCTATCCGACTAAGATACGAAGTCTATCAGGTCGACCTTGACCCACTCAGGCGACCTCGACCTACAGAGACATACGTCAACCTACAAAGACATACTACGTTTACAACTCTTTCCATAACAGACTCCTATATTCACGAAACACGTTATGCCTATTTTCTCTCCATGATTCAAGGGATTTGGCGCAATCCTACTACAACAATAACTCTTATCAGAGCCTATAAATACCTCACAACATCAACCATTTAGAGGTAATGCTTATTTTACTGTTCAATTCTCAATACAGTTTATAAGCCAAATACGTGACACTTACTCTCACGCCGGAGGGTCTTAGCTGGAGACCGCCCCGTGTGTTCCCTGTTTCAGGTCAATTAAAGCCAGTGGATCAACCTAATTGCTAGACGTAGGCTGATCAACACATTCCCTACAACATCAGTTTGGTTCCATCGCCGGGAATGAAGCTTATTTGACCTCGAAATCCAATCAAACAGTAACCATGGTATCTGACGGGCACACCGCTACCCCCTCCACTGAGAACGAACAAGAAAACGCTGATAGAAACATTGACACCGGTGCCGGAAATCATAACGCTAATTTGCCTCCTCCCCAACCACACCAAGTTAGAAGAGCGACCCGCTTCAATAGCGTCGCTGATGGAACAGGCTTGCAGGATAATAGGAGAGAAAAATGGCCTATGATCACGCAAGAAGCGGAGCCATAGCCAAAACGACTCCTAGTAGGTCGAACAGTTGCAGGCGACAACCCAGGTCCCTCAACTAATCACCTCAACAGGAAGGATATACTGATGGAGCGGGCTAGATTGCTCCAGAGTTTGTTAAAAGTTCAAGAGGAGTTGCTCGACATGCCGGAATCTCCTAAGGGTGATAGGAGATCACATCGACCTGCTCCTTCCGTTACCTCCCATAGACAAGCTAATGGAGGTGCTAGACAGAATGGAGGACCTAGGGCGTCAGCTGAACATCCAGGGATCGAGATGCCTCCTCCCTCTCTCATCAACATTGATCCCAACGTCGACCTAAGAGACAGGCTCGACCAACGAAGAGAGCAAAAGGCTGAGTCAGCCTCGAGGAGACAACATGAGGCCGAAAGGAATAGGCGAAGGTCGCCAGTGAGGTCAGTTAGGTCGCAGTCCCACAGAGAAAGAAGGGGTAGAGAAGCAACTCCACCCAGGAGTGAATGACAGAGGGCCTACTCTAGAGGAGAGCCTCACTAAGACGAAAGACAGAGATCTAACAGTATCCTATCAGAAGAATGACCAAGATGCCAGGGAGCTGCTGAATCTGAAAAGGAGGTTGGAAAAAATGGAGGCCGACAGAAAGGAGGATGAAGGATAGGGCAAACGAAATTATAATACTCTTCGACCCTTGTTCAGAGATTTGCTCGAACTAAGGCCCCCTGTGGGTTTCAAGCTGCCTTCATTAGACGAGTATTCATGTGCGACCAACGCCCTGAACTACATGAAACATTTTGAGGCCACCATGTGTTTGGTCTCCTCCGAGGATGATGTGTTGTGCAAGGCACTAACCAGCACCTTCACAGGTGCAACACTGACTTGGTTCCATGGTTTGGCACCATGCTGCATTACCTCGTGGGAGTACATGAGGAAGAAATTTCTGGATCGATTCTCTACGGCTGGGGCCCGTAAGAAGACGGTCACCGACTTGAACAACCTAACTCAGGGGAAAACGGAGAGCACCATGAGCTACTTCACAAGGTTTAAAGAGTTGGTCGACCAGATTGAAGAGGACCTGGCAGATAGATAGGTCTTCAATTGTTTTCGAAATGGGGGGTCCTCTCCCGACCTAGACTACTGTTGAGTCTCAAACCTATCGGGTTTTTTAATTACCACAAGTGCACGGGCTATAGTAGTATAGCTAATGCAAGTACGGGTCGATCTCACAGAGACAGGATTTACTTTGTATGATACTTGTCTTTATAGAAGTATATAGATAAAATGATTGGGAGAGATATGAATTAGTGTGAGAAAATACTAGAAACATACAGAAACTACTCTAACATATAATAAAAGTGTTCTCGGGATTGGAATTCGAACAATAAATATTCATCAAATAATCATGCTTTAATTAAAGGTTTTCATCAAAATAACAAGGATGGTACATTCAGCCTATACTACTTATCACGATCAAGCAAGTAGTATTTGTATTCTTCACTAACTATGCCCTATCTCTCGATGGCCCATAATCAGTAAGAATCCATTAATGCTTGTAAAGTCCACGTACTTTCCATTCAAAGAACATCCCGAGGCCATTAAACAACTCTCGTGATTAATGAAACCCAGTTTACTTCATATGGTTCGGCTAACCGAGATTCACAGCTACGTCCTTCTCTCGATTAACTAGAATTCTACAAATACGAACGTATTTATATTTGTAGGTGTTTAAGAATAATATGAAGAAATTGCTTTAAGAAGAAAAATGTCAGAAATCAAGGATGATACGCTAAGTTGTGCTAACTAATCATAGGTGAAGGCCTAACACATGTATTTTAAGACCAACACGACCTATCTCTTGAGGATCCATTTATAGGTATTCTCGTCCGTCACACGAGTAACCCGGTTCACCTCTCGAGGGTTCCGTATTAACCAAAATCCATTAAGTCCAAGTTATACTCACGTATTTTCCACTAAAGGATCATCCTTAGGTCATTAAACTACATTTGTGATTAATGACCTAGTTCAATTCTTAGGATTCCGCTAATCAAGATTTTTCACTTGATCAACTAAGGTTATACAATTAAAGACGTCTCCCTATTTGTAAGTATTAAGATTAATAAGAAGAGAATTGAATTGATATGAAGAGGACGCATGAATTATAAATTATCGAGTTTCCAACTCCAAGAAATGGAGGATTACTCACAAGCCTTTGAACATAATAAAAGAACAAGAAGTAAACATAAGAAGATGGATAAGGAAAGAAATACTTATTCTCATAATTGTAGAAGAAACAAAGGCTGGAAGAAATCTTGTATTGCATTCACAATCTTCAAAGATGTACAAGAACTTGTCACCAATAATTGATAAAATTTGATTATTGTGTATAATGTTTCTAGAGTATTTTGATATCTATCTAAGTATTATTTGATCCATCTATGGAGTGTTTATGATCATTTTCGGATCCATCCGGATATGTCTGGATGCCTTAGCCTGATTACAAAGGGTCATTTATATAGACATAAGCTTCAATGGTTGGGACTCTTCAAAGAATTTCTTCCAAAAGGTGCCTTTTCAGCCTGGTAACAGTAAATGCACGGTCATGCATTGTAACTTGCACGGCCGTGCAAGCCTTGGCGCCAATTTTCATTTCGAACTGGTTTGAATGCACGACAGCTCCACTTTTTGCTACACGGCCGCTCCAATGGACTTGGGGGCCATTTTGGCTTGACAGAGGCAGTTGCACGGCCGCTCCACTTTATAAAGCATGGCCGCTCCAGTTTATATTTGGCCTAGATGAGAGTTTTGAAGCTATCCCTTCTTTAGATTTGGTCCCTTAGATTTTCCCAAGCTTTATTTTTTCCAGAAATTAACTTTCAAAACCTGTATAAATGCTAAAAAATACCAACAAGCATAAAATCGAAGATATAGAACAAAAGAAGCTAAATTATACTAAATGAAGACTAAATGAGAATAAAAACTAAGTAAATGGTAAAGATATAATGCTATAAATGACTATAAATAGTCACTTATCAACTACGAGCTCCAAGTTAGGAGGGAGACTACAAGGCAAGAGTTGTTTGAAAGAGCCTACGATGTGACCGTAGATGAGGAAAGAAAAGAAAAGAAGAAGGACAAAGGCTCGAAACATACAGAGGCTGAAGAGTCTAATAAAGGGGGTCAGGCAAAGCACAATGACAACAACAAGGGGAAGAATGGAACGAGGGCGACTGAGAGAGTCCCTGAGAGTTTCATCCCTTTAACTGTAAGTCGGACCGAAATCATGAATACGGTTGACCTGGGCCTACCTGCTCCAATGAACCCTCAAAACAAATTCAGGAGGGATAATGGTAAGTATTGTGACTTCCATAAAGACTCTGGCCATACTACTGAGGAATGCATGAGCCTAAAATGGATCATCCAGAAGTGGGTCGACAGTGGAAGGCTGGACAGGTTTGTGAAAGGAGCTCGACCTGCTGGTGGCGAGCAAGCTGGGGGAGGTATGCCAGAACCTAGGCAGCTAGATTGAATTTGGGAGTGATTGCCGAAGAAACAAGCAACACTGCCCTTAAAAGCAAATTTTTTTTCAGTTGAGCAAGGTCCCTTATGTGCCTCCTAGGAGTTATGTTAAAGAGGAGGTAATCAACTTTTATCCCTACAAATTGGCATCTAACATGACTCCAAGGGAACAGATTTTGGTGATTCCGGGCTTGATCAACGAGTGCACATCCATTGGCATTAGGATCTTGGTCGACACAGGGGCCTGCAAATATATCCTTTACTACAAAACCTTCATCGATATGGGCCTAACAGACGCAAGGTTGTCGCCTTATTCAGGTCAACTTGAAAGCTTCACTAACCACAGGGTTGATGCCAAGGGCCATATCGTGCTAGAGGTGGATATCAGATAGCACCCGTTGAGGACAGTGGCCAAGGTAACATTTATTGTTATAGATGTTGTTAGTGACTATCATGATATTCTAGGTATACCTGAACAGGCCGCCCTAGGGATGGTAGCCTCAATACCTCATCAGCGAGTCAATTTCCCCACCTTAGCAGGAGTGGGATGCGTTTTGGGTGCAACTCGGGCATATCTGGATCATGTCCTGCGACAGAAAAAGAAGAGGGAGCTAGAAATTGATACTCCAGAAGCAAGTTGGAAGCTCTCCAGATCGGTCACCACAACTTCACGACTATTTACAATAACCTGTATAGAAGAGGCGACCTATCCCTCATATGACCATGTCATGACTGAGCCGACACGTCCCTCTCAAGACACTATGGTCGAAACAGATGAAGTTATGGTCGACTAGGTAGTCATAAGCGACCTAAGCCTCCAGATCAACCCTAACTCGGGGCCACCAGTGGGGAAATTGCAGCTAAGTTGGATGATATGATCGTCAAAGAAGCTCCACACTTAGAGGATGAAGAAAGAAGAAGGGTGAGAGAGATCATCATTGAAACTCTACAATTTAGAGATGGCCCGAAGCTAGAGCCAGTTGACGAGCTAGAAGAAGTAGTTGTGAATCCTGCCTACCCCGAGCAACTCATCAGAATAGGGAGACAACTGTCATCTGAAGAAAGGACAGAAATAGTCGAACTGCTGAAAGAAAGCACAGATGTCTTTGCTTGGCAAGTAGAAAACATAAGGGGGATAAAGGAAGAGGTCGATGTGCACCATTTGGGGGTCAACCCCACCATCAAATTCAAGGAGCAGAAGTTGCGGATTTTTTCTCGTGACAAAGAAGAGGACATCAAGCTAGAGGTAAACAAACTTCTTAGTGCAGGTATCATCAAGGAGGCATGTTATACTACTTGGCTAGCAAATATGGTGATGGTAAAAAAGGTAAATGGCAAGTGGAGGATGTACGTTGACTTCACTGATCTGAATGTTGCCTGCCCCAAAGATAACTACCCTCTACCAAGGATTGACAAGCTTGTCGATTCTATAGCCGAACATGCCACACAGAGTTTCCTTGATGCATACTCCGGTTATCACCAGATCAAGCTGCACGAGGACGACATAGAGAAGACTGTCGTCCAAGCTGCTGGGGGTACATATTGCTACGTCATGATGCCTTTCGGTCTAAAGAATGCAGGGGTGAGCTATCAGAGGATGGTAAACAAAGTCTTTGCAAGTTAGATTGGCCGAAACATGGAGGCCTACATCGACGATATGGTCATAAAAATAAAGGTCGGACGTCATGTGGTCGACCTAAGGGAAACGTTCGCCAATCTGCGAGCAAACGACATGAAGTTGAACCCTAGCAAGTGCGTGTTGGAGTGGCACCTGGAAAGTTTTTGGGTTTCATGGTGTCACAGAGGGGCATAGAATCCAACCCTGAAAAAATCAAAGCTTTGGTTGAGATGCAGGAGCCGACCTTCATTAAGGAGGTACAACGACTAAACGGTAGAGTGGCAGCTCTAGGTCGTTTTATAGCAAAATCAGTGGAGAGGTCTCTCCCCCTTCTTTAAAACATTGAGGGGACGAATTTTTTTGAGTGGACGATCGAATGCTCATCGTCGTTCCAACAACTCAAAGAGTACTTAGCCTCTCCACCTTTGCTAAGTAGCCCGATCATGGGAGAAAGTTTGTTCGTTTATCTATTTGTCGGGGATCGAGCTGTGGCTGTAGTGTTGGTCAGAGAGAAGAAGGTGGGGTTCAGAAGCCTATCTATTATGTGAGTAAGGCTCTATCCGACGTCGAAGCGACCAAAAAATTGAGATCTTACTTCTCAGCTCACCCCATCATCGTGCTTACAAACGCCCCTCTAAGGAAGATTTTGCACAAGCCGGAGAGTTCAGGGCGATTGCTTAACTGGTCCATTGAATTGATAGAGTTCGACATCGAGTATCGACCTCGAAAGGCTTTGAAAGCTCAAACTTTGGTCGAGCTTACGTTCACCTAGGAAGAAAACAAAGAGAATGCCCCAAAGGAAAGTTTGAAGGGGAAGGAACCGGCGAGCCAACCCATAATAAGTTTGCCCGAAGATTGCTGGAAGGTCTATTCAGATGGTTCTGCGACCAAAAATGTAAGTGGAGCTGGGATAGTTCTGATCGAACCTGAGACAGGTAAGATCTTCGAGGAGGCTTTAAGGTTCAAGTTTGAGGCGTCCAATAACCAGGCTGCATATGAAGCCCTGATCACTGTTATTGAATATGCCAAGTGTTTTGGGGCGACCAAAGTCATTGCCTATTGTGACTCTCAGCGGATCGTGAACCAGGTCAAAGGAGAATACGAGGTACTCAATCCCATTCTAGTTAAATATTGCGACCTAGGCCGAGAAGATAACGAGCTGGCCAACCTACTATCCAAATTGGCCACATCAGACGAGCAACATGAAGAACCAATGTCCTACTTAGAACATCCAACATATGAAAGAGTGCAGGTTCTATGCTTGGTTGACAGTTCTAAGTGTTGGATCGAGTAAATGAGGGCCTACATAGAAATGGGCGAGCTACCTAGTGACGAACAGAAAGCTCGAACAATCAAGAAGAAGTCCCGAAGGTTTGTCATACACGGGGATACGTTGTTCAGAAGGTCGTTTACAAAGCCATTGCTAAGATGTGTTCACCATGAGGAAGTCACTCAACTTCTGCACGAAATTCATTGTGGGATATGTGGTGGACACCCGGGGGCCAAAACTTTGGCCGATAAACTGATCACTTTGGGTTACTATTGGCCTCACCTAAGAGAGGGCGCTCGTCAGTTTGTTTAGCAATGTGACAAGTTCCAGAGATTTTCCGATCTACCAAGAATGCCTACGACCGAGCAAACTCCTGTGGTCTCTACCTGGCTGTTCGACATGTGGGGTATAGATTTGATTGGGCCCTTCCCACCCGCCCGTGGAAACTGTAAGTATGTGATCGTAGCCATTGACTATTTCACTAAGTGGATCGAAGCTAAACCTCTAGCCAAGATTATCGAGCAAAATTCCATCAATTTCATCCACGACTACATCTGGCGTCGTTTTGGGATACCTTGTGCAATTGTATCTGATAATGGGCTACAGTTTTCCACAACATTTGAAACAGAAATGAACATATTGGGGTCCATCATTAGAAGTCTTCAGTCGCCTATCCTCAAGGTAACGGGCAAGCGGAAGCAGCGAACAAACTAGTTTTGTCGGCACTAAAGACAGGCTTAGTGGGTCGAGCTGGCAGATGGTTGGACGAACTACCTATTGCTCTCTGGGCAATCCGCACAACCACTCGGGGGCCTATAAGAGAAACCCCATTCGCCCTCACTTTTGGGTCGGAGGCCATGGCTCCTGCTGAGCTACAAGTTCCTACAGCTAGAGTGGTGTTTTTCGATTATGATCAGAACGACACCAACAGATTGCTCGACCTGGATTTACTGGAAGAGAGACGGACTACAGCCCAGCTCAGAATGATAAACTATAAACAAAAAACCAAGGGCTACCACGATAAGAAGGTCAAGAAAAGGTCATTCAGTGTGGGAGATTACGTGCTGAGAAAGATAGAGGTAACTGGAAGAAAGGCCAAGCAGAACAAGTTATCCACTAATTGGGAAGGTCCTTACGTCATCACTCAAATTATCAAAGAAGGAACCTACATGATCGGTCATCCAGGGGGTGACGAACTGAAACATCCATGGCATGCTAGCTATTTGATTAAATATTATTTTTGAACCATTTCTTGATGTAATCATCCTACTTATTCAATAAAATGGAACGTTCTCAATCTACAAGTTGCACTATTCTTATACTTTATTTAATTCAGATCCGACTCTTTGTCGATTTCTATGCTATTATTTAAACAGATTCGACTGAAGTCCTAAGTCGATCTCGTTCTTAAACAGGTCTGACAGAAGATCAATGTCAATCTCGTTCCTTTAACAGATTCGACTGAAGTCCTAAGTCGAGCTCGTTCTTAAACAGGTCCGAGTGAAGACTTACGTCAATCTTGTTCCTTTAACACATTCGACTAAAGTCTCAAGTCGATCTCATTCTAAACAAGTCCGACCTAAGACTTAGGTCTATCTCGTTCTTAAACAAGCTCAACTAAAGCCTTGGTCAGCTTCGTAGATCTACCAACTGTTCTAACCAAGATTTTGGCCGATCCTCCACCTAATTTAGTTCGACATGCAAATGCAAGTATGGATCAAAACAAAATGGTTCAGAAAAGTCAAATATATTAAATAAAGCAAGTCCCCCAAAATGGGCCAGAACTTGTGAAAATAACAGCTACAAATGTATATGTTAAACTGCCTCCCAAATCGGACGAAGGCAGGTGATTACAAAACTAAAGAATGTTTGAGGCTTGTTCATTACAGAGATGAATACAAAATCAAAAAATTAAACATCTTGATCATCATTGGATGGGGCATACTATTGCTGTTCTTCTCCCGAGTGGGGTGGCACCTGTTGGTCGACCTTATCAAATAGCTGGTCGTGGGTGACCTCTGCACTAACATCCTCCTCCATCTCGTCAGCTTCTTCAAGATCTTGAAGTATGGTATTGAAATTGACATGCTCAATAGGGGGTGCGACCCAAGGCTCAGCCCCAACCTCCTCATCCTCTTGGGCAATGACAGCCAGATCATTATCATTATAGGGCACCAGGGGATGACCGTTGCGGGCCAGCATGTCATACTGGTCCTCCGAAGCCCATTTGGCCAGTTGTTCAAGTGAGAGGTCGACGGAAGGATCTACCAGAATGCGGTGGGCCATGTGATGTCGCCCAACGTCATAAAAAGACTGAGCCCGACTCTGGATGACATTGAAGCACTCGTTACTGTCCTTGTAGACCTCCACCGCTACCTTACCGACAACCTCCTTTGTAGCATCCACATCGGCCTTCACCCTGGCCTGGGACTCTTCCTCCCACTTTGCTCGGGCAGCTCGATAGTCGTCACTCATCTTGATCATAAGGTCGTTGCGTTCGTGGAGTATCTTTGTGACCATCTCCAGCTCAATCTTAGTCTTCTCCTTCTCCAATATGGCAGCAGTGGTCTCCTCCCTTGACATAGACAGCTCCTCCCTGGCCACCCCGAGGTCGAACAACGCCTCATCTCTTGCCTTTGATGTATCATCCTTCACAAGCTTGAGCACCTCGTATGCTGAATCCATATCTACCAGCTTTTCTCTTAGCTCTGTAACCTCGTTGGACTTCCGAGCATACAGAGCAGTGGCAACCCTCTCTTGCTCTATAGCGGCCCTCCAGCTACTTTTAGCCTGCTCCTTAAGGGTGAGAGACTGCACAAACACAAAACAGAAGGGTCAGGTCGACAAAGCGATCAAAAATTAAAAGAAATCAAGCGACCAAACAAAGGGTAAAAAGAAGTAAAGAATTACCTCGCTATAAAGTAGGCCGGACCGCTCTATGTACTCTTCAGGGGTGAGTCCCTTCTCAGTAAGACGAGCCAGCAGATTGGGATCTACAGCCCATATCACGACGACTTGGCCATATCCCAGTTCAGGATACTGGCGGGTTGAGCTATCAATCAAAGTGAGGAGAGGAACCTCACTGAGCCTGGCCACTTCGGCCTGCACAAACTCCGTGCTAGTAGTTAGAGGGGTGCGAAGTGGAGGTTGATCGGAGCCTGACGCCTTGTGGATTTCGGCTCCTTCAGGTCCTTGGTCGAACCTCGACCTCTTCCTTGTCTTGGTTAACAGAAGGGTATCATCCTCTTCATCTTCCAGGTTGACATAGTCGACGTCAGCATTAGTTTGGGGGGCCGCCCCAACAGGCTCAAGTACTGGACCGGAGTCCGAGCTAAGTTTGGCCGAAGTGCCGACCTTATCACCTTCTACCCCGATAGCTTAAACTTGGGGGCATCACTGTCTAGGGGGTCAGCCGACACAGATTCTTCGATGGGGACCATCCCCACGCCTTCCTTAGGCAGCAGTTTGTTCCTTTCCTCTGCCTCTTTCTCCCTGCGGGCACGGGAATTGGCTACACCATGAGCTTTAGTGATCTTCTTCCTTTGATTGGTGCTCAAAATACGTACCATATTGGCTGCTTGATCCGGGGTGAGAACTGCACAGATAGAAGGCAAACAGTTAGTCAGAGATATGCGAGCTAAAGATGGACGAGTAAAAAGTTACAAGCAAAAATAGAAGCAGGAAATCACTTTACCACCAAGTTTCTCTCTTTGGGGCCTACAATGGCCGACCTCATTCTTACAAAAATGGCACTGAGCCTTAAATCTCTCTCTTTCATGGATTACCCAATCTGGGTACCTCAAGCCCCTAACTATCAAAGCCAAAGGGGCTACATCCCCATTTCCACCCAGCAGCATGCCGGTCTGGATGAAGTTATTCTTGTTCGACCCCAACAGATCCCAACTGATGGGTCCCTTACCAGCTATCAGTGTCAACCTACGGGTCAACTCTTTCCTCCAATCGGAACCCAGTACTCCTCCTTTATTATTCTTGATTCATCATTGGGTAGTGAAAATTCCCAACCAGATCGACTCTCGACCAAGATCATATGAGTGTTCCACCCAACTACCTTGTCGGGCAAATTGATGAATAACTTGGAAGATTTAGCTCGGGTTGGAGTACTAATCCCTAGAGATTTTTTTATCTATTACGACCTTGAAGAACTTCCTAAATACATTCATGCAAGGCTCGTACCCTACGAACCAGCATACCATAGCAAATCAGATAATGACCCTGATCGTATTGGCTCATAGCTGCATGGGACGTCCATACACTCTAAAAATTCACATACGAAGGGGTCTAGAGGGAGTCGTAGCCCGGCCTCGAATTGGCCGTAGTAGAAAGCTACTTTAGATGGATGGGTTTAGGGCCCAATGTGCCCACTCTCGAGCCTTCCTCTGCTTATCAGTGAAGTGAGTAAGACGGAACTCGTCCCTGTTGATCTCAAAGAAGTTGTGGAGGATTTCAATCCTCGATTCAGAGCTTTTACTTCCTATAGCTGGCCTGGGAGCTACATACCCTCTTTCGTTCCAACCTGGAACGACCGTCGAGCAAAATGCATCCACAATTCTGCCGGAGGAAGAGCTCGCTGAATCTTGAGTCGACATATCTACAGAAGAAGAGGAAATAGGGGAATCAGAACTAGAAGGGGTTTCATCATCACTATCTATGGGTGACCTAGATTCCCCTGGGAATTCTATCCTATTTTTGGGAAAAGGTGGTCTATTTGATCCCTTAATGTAAAAAATGATGAAGTGATCTATCAGCTTGTTAAAGAGACGAAAGCGGATAACCCATTGGTCGTCCACCTCCAGATCTCCTACACTACTTCTACTTGGAAGCTCTATGACTCCATAACACAAACCCCATGCTTTTAAGATGGTACGAGCCTCATCCCTACTCATCTCTTTCCATGGGCCATCTTTACGAGTGTAAACCCTAAGAGTTTGGGTGCAATATCCATACCTAACGCCTCTCTCACAGCCAAAAGTCCTAGCCATGGCGGAATTGAAAGAGAAATCGGAAATTAAGCCTAAAAGCAAAGGAATCGAAGGGTACCTTAGATGATTTGGAGAAGATGGGTTTCAAAGATGAACAGAAGCTTTAGTATGCCGAAAAATCGAAGACTCCTTGCTTTGTTCTTGCTGGGTATATCTGAGATTCAAGAGTTTGTAAAGTTGGAAAAGAAAAAGGAATCAACCTTTTATACTTACTCCTTTTCCTTACCTGAATCGGAAACGTTTGTGCTGCAACGGTTCAATCCTTCTCATAAATGTCGGCGCAGTTTCCCAAGGCAGTTGTCCAAGCATCATGTTTCTTAATCATTATGGTGCTCTAGCAGATCTAGCCATCAAAACAGTCAATGGTCGAGATTAAGCCATGTCATCTTGGTCGACCATCCAGCTACGATCTACCTAAGTCTTCATCAAATTTCTTATAACTTCCTGGTCTACAAAGTCAACCCAAAAAGTTGGGGGCCACTGAACGGAATAAAAGTGACGGGCTAGGCCCAACATACGAGGCCCAATTATTCGGGCATTACTACAACATCATCATCAAGCAGACCGACCCATCTATTGTAAGGCCCAAGACCCATCAACAAAGATCAGTCGACCTAGCTCATTGTCGGACCATCATTGGTCCCGACCTAGCTTTGTCCGACATACGATTGCCAACTTATACAATTCTATCCGGCTAAGATACGAAGTCAGGTCGACCTTGACCCACTCAGGCGACCTCAACCTACAGATACGTACATCGACCTACAGAGACATACTACGTTTACAACTCTTTCCATAACAGACTCCTATATTCACGAAACACGTTATGCCTATTTTGTCTCCATGATTCAAGGGATTTGGCGCAATCCTACTACAACAATAACTCTTATCAGAGCCTATAAATACCTCACAACATCAACCATTTAGAGGTAATGCTTATTTTGCTGTTCAATTCTCAATACAGTTTATAAGCCAAATACGTGACACTTACTCTCACGCCGGAGGGTCTTAGCTGGAGACCGCCCCGGCTAGTCGTGTGTTCCCTGTTTCAGGTCAATTAAAGCCAGTGGATCAACCTAATTGCTGGACGTAGGCTGATCAACATATTCCCTGCAGCATCAAAGACAAATTTAATCAAGAGAAAATTTTAAAAATAATTTAGTCATTTATTTATGTGTCGGAGGGGTTCTAATATTGTCATTTCTCTCCACTCCCGGCAAAACTTCAAAGAAAGAGGTTGGGTTGTTTATCTCTTTTCGTAAATTCATTCTGGAAATTCATTCTGGAGGAACTTAATCCTGTTGATCAGCTTCATTGCCTGCCTCACTGGGGCAGAAAGGAAGAGATTCTGGTGCATCCTCTTTCAAAGCCTCTACCTGCTTTGCTTGGGTTTCCTTAGGCCTAAAAGCAACATTTTCACCTCAACTTTCGTTGGACTTCTTATGTTAGGATATGGCTCAAATAATAAATATTCCTTTTTAGGTGGTCTACGAGTTGCTGCTCAATTTCAGAATCTCCCTGTCGAATGACATGTTCTAGGTGAATTAATAGAAATCTATACCCCAAAGGAACCATACATGATAATTTTTCATCATCCAGCTCGAGCAAAAATCAAAAGAACGAAACGAATCTCGGATTTTGGTCCGGGAAGTCGAAAGTTTGATCCCAAGGAATATATAAAGAAGATGAAAAAAGGTATTTTGGAAAAGTTCTAAGTACATTTTCTGCAGATTTCTGTTCAAGCCTTCTTGACACTTTCTTGTTATCTAAACCTTGTACTGATTCTCACACCGGAGGGGTAACGCCGGAGACGCCCCCGGCCTAGTTTACGTGTGGTGTATGTGCAGGAGACAAACGGAGAAGCAGCCGGAGTATCCATAGTCCAGCCACTCATTTCAGTCTGGTGCAACTCATTTTTCTGTGGTAGCATCAGATGCCAACATCACGGATGCAAGCAGAGTGAAAGGTTGTGCGTATTGTGGTGGACTTGGGCATCGTATTGGTGACTGTCCCAAGTTGGAGCATCAGAAGAGTACACAAATGGCTAGCTTAAGGAAGGATTACTTTGGGTCTGGGGGTTACAGAGGAGAGATCTGACATGTATACCTGCCTACTTTATTTTGTACTAGATTCATCATTATGTAAACAACCTTGTTTCTTGACTGGATAAGTTGATGACTAGAATTTATGTATGTTTTTAGTGTATGTTAGCACCTTACTTGTTTTTAAGCTTTCAAAATTGTCAATATTTGTTCCATTTTGAGAAGAAGGTTTTCACTGTTTGTTTGTTTGTTTTTTTTTTTTGGTACAATAGCTCGGATTAATGGTATCGCAAGAAGAGTATATAATAGGCAAATGATACCACATGAATCAAGAAAACTGGCATTGCCAAATAGAAGTCAATCTAATAAATGACTAACATCAACTACTACATTTATCCCAAAATGAATGATAAAAATATATTTAGTTTTGATCAATAGAAAATTTAGTATTTTTTATCATTTATTTTAGAACGGATGGTATATAATTGCAAAAATAGAGGCCCTAAAAGACTAAAAAAAACAACTGTGAACTTAAGGAAAAACAACTTTGAACATAACAAATATGTCAAATAATCTCGTAAAATTGAAAAAATAGAGCCCATAAAGGACTAAAACAACTGTGAACTTAACAAAAAATAACAGTGAACTTAATAAATAGGTCAAAAAATCTCATAAAATAAAAAAATAGAGGCAATAAGATACTAAAAACAACTGTGAACTTAACAATTATGTCAAATAATCTCATAAAATTCAAAAATAGAGGTCATAAAGGACTAAAACAATAGTGAACTTAAGTAAAAACAACTGTGAACATAAAAAATATGTAAAATAATATCATAAAATTGCAAAAATAGAGGTCATAAAGGACTAAAACAATTGTGAACTTAAGTAAAAACAACTGTGAACATAACAAATATGTCAAATAATCTCATAAAATTGCAAAAATAGAGGCCATAAAGGACTAAACAACTGTGAACTTAACAAAAAACAACATTGAACTTAACAAATAGGTCAAATAATCTCATAAAATTGCAAAATAAAGGCTATAAAAAGACTAAAAACAACTGTGAACTTAACTAAAAAAATCTGTAAATTAAGTAAATAATAGACATTTTCATACAGAAATTATGAATTTAGCTAAAACAACTGTGAACTTCTCTTAATTGTTATTGGAACAAATGTAAAAAATAACTGTGAACTTATCAAAAATAACTGTGAACTTGTAACAACTGTGAACTTCTCAAATTTGCTTCAGATTATATGTTGATGCTACTAGTTTGATTCGTATTGACGATACGAAAACACCGGTGGTTTCATATTTTTTTTTGATTTCTAGATCTTAAGATATATATTTTAAAGTTTTGAGGAAAAAAAAAAGAGAGAAAGAAAGCACAGAGGGAAATGGGGAATGGATTAAATGCGTCCACGTCATTTAAATGGTGGCATTTGTGTAATTTTGCCAAATCTAACAAGGTTATGCACTAGGGGTGTAAGTGGTTCGGTTCAAACCGCGGTTCGGATCCGAACCAAACCAAACCAAACCATGCGGTTTAGTTCGATTTTCAAGCAATAGTGGTTTGGTTCGGTTCGGTTCCAAAAATTGTCAAACTGTGTGGTTCGATTTGGTTTGTGGTTTGGACCCCCAAACCACGGTTTGAGACCGCGAGACCGAACCACCAAACCGAACCAAACTATCAAATCGTTCAATATTAACCGTAGATATGTATATCTTTCATTTTCACCTTACATTTAAATTGGAAAACTCCTAATTCTATTCATGGATTTTAGCCCATAACCCTTTTTTCTTTTGGTTAATCTTCTTGTAATAATTTAATTTACTCTTTAGTACATGTCATTATAAGTACTCAAATGGTTGTTATTATAAACATTGAAATACAATTTCAAGTTGTATTTAAATACTTAATCTCTTATTTATGTTATGTTTGGAAAATTCAAACAAACATGACAATGAATTGTGTAGTTTGAAACCATGTTCTAATTAATGGTTTAAGCAATGTTCTATTAAATGGTTTGAACCGTGGTTTGAATTATGGTTTAAACCGCGGTTCGAACCGTAAAATCAAACCGCGGTTCGAACCGTAAAATCAAACCGCGGTTCGAACCAAACCGAACCAAACCATGACGGTTTGGTTTGGTTCGGTTTGAATTTTTTCATGATTCGATTCGGTTTGAAATTTTTCCAAACCGATGACTAGTGGTTCGGTCCATAAATTGTCCCAAACCGAACCAAATCGAACCAGTTACACCCCTAGTATGCACATTCATTTACAATGAGAGAACCATGTGATCGATTTCAAAAATTATTGTCCTAATTGATCGTTTTTGTTAGGGTGAAGGATGATTTGATAAAAGAGAATTTGCCCCATAAGTTTCTTTTGGAACAAATTACTTTCCACTAAGTTCCTCATTGTATTAAAATGACCCATAAGTTTTCATGTTGTATTATGTATAATACAACATTTAGTTATGCAGTAGTTTAAAATCATAATACTGCATCCGCACCACCGCCTCCGCCACGGCCCGACTCAGCCGCCGTGCTGCTATCGCCGCATGCCGGATTACGGTCAATTTTCGCCGAATCCGGCAATTTTGGCCGGAATCCGCCGCCGATCGCTTCGGAGGTCGGAATCTGTCGCCGTCCGATGGGCTTCGGACTGCAGTCACCAGACGGCGCGGAATGCAGTATTATGGCCTTAATTGATGTTGTATTTTCGAAACATAATACAACATCATAATACAACATTATAAAAGAATTTATTAAACATAGATTTTAAAAAAAGAAATTTATGGGGCAATGACCCTTGATAAAATGCCCCTATCTATAGTATAAATGAGGCCTCCCCTATTAACAGTTCTATGAACAGTTTCAAGGGGAGAATTTCTCATTTTGTCTTTAAATTTTTTTTTTTTAATTAAAAAAAATTTAGAATTTTTTTCTTTTTTTTTTAAAAATTACGTGGCCTTGGACACAGGCATGCTCTAGATTTAGATATTTTAGAATGTACTAGTAATTTACAGATGCTGACCGCCCAGTGCGTCTAGTTGTTTTCTGTTGGCCCCTCGTCGCCGTCTGATCTTCCCGAGCCGCCCTTCTTCATCGTCGTTCACCGCGCCTGATCGACGTCGAAGTTTTCTGAAATCTGTTAGTATCTATTTCTCGCTCTCACTATTTGCTTCTTTCTTTACCCACACAAACTGACCATAAGAATTGAAATACTTGATAATGTAAGAATCTTTATGGTGATTACGGTGTGATTTGAATTTCTATCCAGATTTGTGCCGACTTCAATCATTGCTTCAATTGATGATCTCTCAGTATTTTGGCCCTAGAAATTGAAACTGTAATGTGATTCGGTCATATTCCTTGAAATGTTAACCTGAAATTTGGAAATAAGTTAAAAATCTTCATCATCAGATCGATGGCATTTTGTCTTTATTTTGGTCATCGCTTGCTGATATTGACATGATTTCTCTTTGGTAGTTTACAAAAATAGAATATAATCCAATATTTTAGCGATATGAATTTTAGGTTAATTATGAAAGTGAGAGTTAGTGTGATATTGGAAGAGAGGGATTTGGCTTAAACCCTAGAGTAGCAGCATGAGTGCTATTTGTATATATAGTATGATTCTTGTTGAATATTTCCAGTGCAAGACTCGGTTAATTTATCTTATCTCCTTTCAATTGAGTTCAATATTAGCAACTTGTTAACTTTGACACTCTCTACAACTTTCCGCATTTGAACTTTGTTGTGATCGTAGTTGCCATGAACGTCAGTTCACCCAATGCAGAGGCTAGTTTGGAAGACTGTTAGAAAACGAGTCGCAAATACTAAAGATCATTATTTGTCGTCTATAAACAATATTTGGTGTTCAATGCTTTTTGACTTCAGAAATACTCCCTCTGTTCCATGTTAATAATCCACGATTCCTTTTTCAGATGCTCCATATTAAGGGTCCATTTTCAAAGATCAGCCAAACTTTTAAACGTGGACCTTTTACGTGGAACAAAGGGAATAGTTTATTTGTCTCAATTTCTAGTGTCCATTTCAGTTACGTCTCAGATGAGCACTCTTTGATTATTATTGAGCACTAGTGATCATCATAAATTCAATTAGAGAATTTAGATCTATAAATACTCATCTGTAACTGTTCATTTATTTGACACAGAGCAAAGACGATGGATGAGCTAAAGTCTGTTATGAATGAACACATGGATCAAGTGGCAGATCTTGTCGAGAAATTCTCAGCTGAACTTCGTACCGGACTACAACCAGCTATTGACAATTTCCTTGGCTTCTTTCATGCCATTGACTGGAAGGTTTTCCCTTACTCTTTCTTTAGCGATTTTATCCACGGAATGATTTCCATGTTGACAAATGTGTACGTAGTGGACCTCCACATGGTCTATGTTGGATTTATGGCCTTATACTTAATGTTTCAAGCTATGTTACCTGGACTCGGGTACGGGTATCCGACACGGGTACGGATCCGAGTTTCGGATTCACTTTTTCCATAAAAAAATTGGAAACGAGGACACTGTCCTAAATTTGGACACGGGTACAGGGATACGTTAATAACAACATATATTGAGTCTACTTATACTTTGCCTATAAAAAAAGAAACAGTCTGATTAATTTTTTTTTGTACAAAAGTATAATTTCATAATTTTATTTCTAAATAAAATTATAATTTTAATGAAATTTGGCTGTAAGATATAATGTATAATTAAGTAAAACACTAACATTAAAATTTATAAAATCTTTATAAATGTAGTCAACTCACTCCTTTTTTTTTTCTTGCTGTATCTGATTGAAAAATCGGGTGTCGGGTACGGATTTCATACCCATGTCGGTGCGTGTCGTGTCGGACACGGGTACTTCGGCAAATTTGAAGAGTCTGAGTAACATAGGTTCCAAGTTCATAAATAGTTTTGATGGAATCATAAAATAGTGTATGCTTCCACCTTATCAATGCATTAAGAACGTGTGGAGATTAAAGCAGTACCAAATTGTTTACTATAAGATGCTCTGGTTTTTAATTTAATGACTTTTATTATACTTATGGTCTGCATTTATGATTCTGGGTAATGAACCTTAGTGTTGACAATTGTTTGATCGCCCAGTTGGGTTATGAAGAATACGTGATCGCCGTGTAAAGAATTTGCGATTCTCTCATGATTAATGCTCTTAGTAAAATTTACTCCTGTGTAACTTAATCAGAGATGCTAGTATCTGAAAGTCTTATGGGGAAAAGAATATAATTTTAATGGTTGCTTTAGTGGGTGAGGAATGTGAGTGCAAACCATATGATAAGTGATAAGCCTCTTCCTCTTCTCCTTGTTTTCATCTTTTTTCTTTTTAAGTGTGAAATTTAAAATATTCATAAGTCGTCAATATCTAATTTGTGGACTGTGGATGTGGCTTTATAGATTTCACAAAATTAGCCACTTTCATGAAGCACTTGGGGCAAAAACCTAAGATACCCGCTATTCATGTAATTATCAAGCAATGTCCAATGGCCTCTGGTTACACCATACTGTTACAACTCGCATGGCCACTGGGTACACCATATTGATTCAACCCGCACAACCAGTCCGGACATAAAACAGGTTGGCTGCTACACGTGTGTGTGTATGTTTGTGTGTGCGTGAGAGAGCGAGAGAGAGAGAGGAGGGAACACCACCGAAAAAGGTGGATTTATTTGATAGTTCTGGTGTAGACTTCGCATCCACAACCCCAACTATTTTACATAACAAGAAACAACCTCTAAATAAACTAAAAAAGCCCATACCAACTAAAGTATGCACTTGAATGTAACTAATCACTGTGGGGAAAAGAATATAATATATTTTAATGGTAATTTTGGGCAAAGCAATCAACTTGCTGTTTGTTCGTGCATACATTTGCAGAAACTACGTTTGTTTGATAATATTGCTTGTCCTTTTTTTCTTTTTTTATTAGTTAAATTGGTAAGAAAGTTTCAGAATTCTCAAATAAAACATTTCGTTGATTATTATTTATCATCAGCCAGCCGTGTGGCAACTTGCCGTGCCCAGGTATAGGGTGCTGCAGGTATTACCCCTGGAGATGTATAATCATACATTTCTTTCTTTATAGTCATACATTTCTTTCTTCTGTTCAATTGTGCTGTTTAATCAATCTAGCATTTGCTCTTTTGGTTTGCATTTATTCAGTTTATAATTATCTATGCAAATGCTAAATCATCAAATTTTATTTATTTACTTTTGGCTACTATGAGATAGTTCCATGCTCATGATTTTCCTGCTCTTTCACAGGAACCTTGGTTACTTGGTCTGATGGGGTTCCATTTAGTGCTGCTACTAGTGACTTTCATCTCACGGAAGAATATCAATTTTCAGATGTCCCTGTTCCTTCTTGCTTGTAAGTTTCTTATGTCCCGAGTAATGAATCAGTTTATTTACATCCATTTTGAGGCATTATTGAGTAATGCCAGTCAGCGTAGATGTTACGTCTCTTCTCTTCATTTGATTCCATAGATTCCTATTTTCATGATCCTTTGGTTTTCCCCTGCTTTAAGCACTTGAACAATATTACAATCTTACATTAAGTAGTTAGTTCCTAGCCCCTCACTTTACAAACTCTTTAAGGTTGCCATAAACTGTCTACTCTGTCAAATAAGAGTCTGATATGCACTCTTCTCCTGAATAACCTCAGGCCTCTATTGAAAGAGATATGACAACCTAACAGGCAGTGCGCTCCTAGCCTTCTAGGAAGAATATACTCCCTCCGTCCCAGCTAAGTTTATACTTTTTGCCATTTTGGCTGTCCCACCTAAAATTATACGTTTCCAAATCTTTTTAGTACTTCTTTATTCAATTGGATCCACTTGCATACTCACAACAACTCTCAATTTACTACTCCCTACCCCACCTTCTCTCTCCTAAAGGAAAAGTAATGAACAGTGTTTTAGACAACTTTATCCTCATAAAGTTCAAAAAAAAGCATTGCTTACCAACCTACTTTTTACCCACTTAAATGATGAATAGTGTTTCGAACAGTTCTATCCTCACCCCACTTGACTTTATAACACATTTTGCATTGGTTTCTTAATCCCAGTGCAAAGTCAAAGTATGAAGCTTAAATTGAGACGGAGGGAATAATATTTTTTAATTAATGGGGCCCACTTTCCATACTCACACCAACTAACCACTTAATATTAACTACCTCACTAATAATTACCTCTCCACTATCTATACTCACAACACCATAATATTATACTCCCTCCACCCCATAGTAATATGCAAAAAGACACCTCTTGGTTGTGCCAAAATAATTAACAAAGTCCAAAAATGGAAATGAGACCCACTTGTCACTAACAATAATTATCCACTTCACTTTCTCTTTCCTACCCAACTATCTATTTTCTGTATTTGATTGTCCCAAAAAATTAGTCTTATTTCTATAATTGGGGTATTAAAGAGTATGAACTTACAAAACTACCAAGTTAAGGCCACCATATTTTCATGGTTTCTTAATGGACTTCTATGTTAGTTGCCATTCATTAAGGATAACTATGTCAATGCGAATATATTGTCAAAAAAGCTTGAATAGTCAAATGGGGGCTGTCTTTGTCGGACTGAGGGAGTATTTCGTTAGTTGACCTAACTATGTCAATGCGAATATATTGTCAAAAAAGCTTGAATAGTCAAATGGGGGCTGTCTTTGTGGGACTGAGGGAGTATTTCGTTAGTTGACCTTTGATCGTTTGGTAATTTTATTTACTTTGGAGACTAAACATAGTATCCCCTCCTACTGTGACCACCCTTAGTCTGACAAGTCGAAACCTTACGGAGGAAGAAGAATATCTGATAGAAGAATAGCTTAGGTATAGAATATTAATAATCCAACTTCAGACAACTCCAAGCAAGAAATGTAAGCAATGTTGAAATAACAGAGGGAAAAATCCCATATCTTGCAAGTCAACCTCTCAGTCAACACCCCAAAAATTGTGATACCTAGATTATATAGAAGTTTTTCTGTAGTACTCCCTCTTTCCCATAATGATGTTTCCATTTGAGTATTCAAACATTTAAATCTTTTAATATTATCAAAATGTTTGATTCCATTACTAACTATAATGAAGTTTACTTATTACACTATTGCTCCCTCTTCTTCCTTGGTTGGCTCTCAATCTTCTCTCTCTTTTTTTGGCAATTTCGGAAATTTAATGATTCTAGCCTCACAATTTTGGAAATATGATCTTTTTGGGACGAACAAAAATGGCAAACGAGAACATCTTTATGGGACGGAGGGGGGGGGTATGCACCTAGTTGGTATCAGAAATATTAATTGGAAATAGAACTCACCTTTAGCTATAATGTGGTGCAGTGATGGGCGTATATTTTGCTGAGAACCTGAATGGTGTCTTGGTTAATAACTGGGAAAGCTTTTCTAGCCAGAATTACTTTGACCGACAAGGACTTTTTCTCTCAGTCCTTTGGTCCGGCCCTCTGCTGGTTCTTGCAATCATAGTTCTGGTCAGTAGGTCAACTCTCATATTCCTTCTTTATTCACCGAGTAATGCTAGGGTTACAAAGAAAGTTAAAAAACTTGGGTTACAAATACAGTTGGCGATAAATGATTGGATATTGAAATAATGAGCAGTAGGGTCCACAAACACAACATCCAATCATTTATTGTCAAATTTGTAACCCAAATTTTGTAAACTTTCTTTGTAACTTCAGTTTTACTCTTTTTCACCTTACCCCTGTTGTTGCTTTCATCCTCAATCTCTCCATGATCTTGTGTTATTTGTAGGTCAACTCCCTCTTTTCGTTATGTCATCTGATTGTAAAATGGAAGAGAGCTGAGCTCAGACATCGTGCAAGACTTGCCGCCATTAAACAGGATTGATAGGGGTTATTCTATCCATATTATCTGGTTTGAGATACTTCGTGTTTTAAGTCGTTTGTGTGGGCCCTACTCTTCCATGGACCCCACGCAGTGAGAGCTCTTGTAGCACTTGGTTGCCCTTTATAGACAAAGCAGCATAGAGAGTCACTTGACTTTGTTGTAGTAACAAATTCGTTTTGTCATTTTTGTAATGCTTTACTGCATCATTTTCACTTTGCTGATTATAGTAAGTTTGTAGGTACCTTTGGTGCAATTAATGCAAACGGTTTTTTTTTTTTTTTTTAATGCATTTTGAGGAATGAAGCTCTTTTCAATTAAACCATTCTTTTAAAACAGTGAAACTGTTATTTGTTTTATTTTCAAGTAAAAGGAAAAAGATGTGTTGATTTAAGGTACAAAATCATAGTTTGATGTTGATTTTGACCATTGTAAATTTATAATACTTGCACCGTCTTGAAATGAATGTCCGTTTGGGATTTAAGAGTCATTTTGAAAAGTTTGATTTTTACTAGAAAAAAAATCAAACATTCTTGTTATCCACTTTCAAAATTTTAGTTTTGCAAAAAAATTCAATGAACTATGATTTTTTTTTTTGGAAAATAATGATTTAGGGACATTTATTTTTTGAAGGTAAAATTTCAATACGTCATTCAACTTAGAACTAAACAAGACATTTAATTGGGACAAAACAGGACATTTGATTTGGGACAGAGGGAGTACGACTTATTTCTAGTCTTCATGCTGAATTTGACCATGGTAGATTTGTGTGTTAACTAACTTGTGGAATTAACTTTTGATTAAATTAGTAAGAGATACATTTGTAAATTCAAGCAATAGACAAAACAGGACATTTGATTTGGGACATAGACTTATTTCTAGTTTTCATGTTGTCCGATTACTCTGCTGTCTGATATCACCACCCTCTTGAGGAGTCATCGAAATGAGAGGAAGAGATGACCGGTTACTCGGCAGTCTGGTAACACAGCCCTCTTGAGTCATTGAGACGAGGGGAAGAGATGATCGATGGTCCCTGAGCCAGCCTCCCCGGCCGGACCTCATCCAATCGCGAGTCGGAGGACATATATATATATATACACAAGTAGATCTAGATCTTGATCTGTAGAAGCAAAGGACACTTCAACAACTAGACAACAAAAACCACGACAAATACGAAAAGCAAATAAAAAGGCAAGAGCACCCTCTCAACAAAAGCGAAAGCATCCACTTTCCGACATGAGCATCTTTTCAACAAAATCGAAAGCATCCACTTTCCACTTACCGACACTTAACAAAGAACGCCAAGACAAAACAGTGGCCCCTACAAAAGAAGAAAAATACAAAACGATTAGCCGCCCCACTAAAATCTGAAATATTTTTTGTAAATTAGATTGTATAAAATTTGGAATCCATGGGTTTTATATATATATATATATATCTCCATAAAGTCATGAAACATTCACCCTTTTCTTTATTTTGGGCGTCCCTCTTTAAAGTCCCACTTTCCTAAAAAGGAAACCTTAAATCACTATTCTCTCCACTCATTCTCTCTCCTACATTATTTTAATACTCACAGCACCATTATAATTTACTATTCTCTCCACTCATTCTCTCTCCTCCCACTCACAACACCTACTTTAATAACATTATTCCTTATTTTCCGTTCTCAATAGTAAACGTATAATGTTCTATGGGACGGAGGGAGTATATATATATACTCCTTTCGTCCCATTACAAGTTACACATTTACTATTTGCACAAGAATTAAGGTAAGTGTTAGTGGATTAGGTGTTGTGAGTATGAAAAGTGAGACAGGAAAGAGAAACTGGGGTAGAGAATAATAATTGAATTGTTGTTGTGAATATGATATGTAGGTCTCATTAATATAAAAGTAATAAAACATTTTCATTTTAGAAAGTATGTAATTCATAGTCGGACGTCTAATGAGGAAAGGGTGTAATTTGTAGTGGGAGGATGGAGTATACACTAATACACATACATAAATTATACTCCCTCCGTCCCAATAGAGGCTGCCCGTTTTTTGCCTTGCACGCAAATTAATAAAATGAGTGGGAAGAAAAAATGTTGTGAGTGTAATTTGAAAATAGGAGAGAGAATGAGTGGAGGGAATAGTAAATTATAATGGTGTTGTGAGTATTAAAATAATGTAGGAGAGAGAATGAGTGGAGGGAATAGTAAAGATTCCTTTGCCAAAAAAGAAAAGTGAAAGCTATTAACGGGACACCCAAAATGGCAAAATGGGAAGCTACTATTGGGACGGAGGGAGTATATATAATTGATCTGAGAATTGAAGCTAGTAATTGAAGGATAGTACTGACAAGTGTACCATATTCTCCAAAATATTGTTGCGATTTCAATATGTATAATCAATCCCACCAGAAGCAGGCCTTATGGATACATAACATGGGTGCAACCGAATATGTTTGCCCTAAAAACCACTACACGGAAGAGACATGACACTAGAAGCAGGCCTTATAGATACATAAAATGGGTGCAACCGAATGCGTTTGCCCTAAAAACCACAACACGGAAGAGACATTATAAGCAAATGGAATACCAAATCTTCATACCGAGTAAAAGAAACGCCATTAGAGCTTAAAACCTATTCAAGACTGACAAGTGCTTCAAGACCACTCTACCGGAGGCCTGTTTTGTATAGCTTCTTATTCAAAAAGAATTGATCCAAAGCAAGTGCTTAAAAAAGAAGCATGGCTCGCCCACCAATTGAGGACAAAATGGTCAAAATCTTTTGGTTCGGTCTCTCTCGGACCCACTACTACAGCCATTCAGTCTCCTGTCGGCATCCCTTCTTGATCTTGGAGGAGTGGAAGGTGACCAACGTGAGCTTTGAACTGGTTGACTTTCAGGGTCAAACTTCTGTGAAGCAAGGTAACTCAAAGCCGTTACAACATCAGCTATTACAGGCCGCATGTTAGGCTGCTCTTGTACACACATTGCTGCAACAGCAAGGGCTTGATACAATCCCCTTGATGGATACTGACCTTGGAGCATGGGATCAGCTATTTGAGAAAACTTCCGTCGGTCCTTGAACAAGGGTCTTGCCTGAAAAAAAAAAAATACTAGGCCATTAAATTATTATGATATTGTTTAACCAAATTATACTCCCGCCCCTGTCTCCAAATAAATGTCGCACTTGACCTTTTTTGCTCAACTGTGATAAAAAATTGTTGCCTCTGTCCCGGTTTTAAAGTTCTTAGTTTGACTTTGCACGTTTATTAAGAAACCAATACTCCCTCCGTCCCACTACAAATCACACATTTTCCTCATTGGGCGTCCGCTACAAATCACACGCTTCCTAAAATGGCAAAGAATCTTTACTATTCCACCCACTAATTCTCTCTCCTACTTTACTTTAATACTCACAACACCAATCAAATCACTATTTCCTACCCCACTTTCTCTCTCCAACCTCACTTTTCATACTCACAACATTTTCTCCATTATTTTTTTCCTTAATTTACGCGTAAACAGTAACTGTCTTATTTCTAGCGGGACGGAGGGAGTATAAAATAGGTCAACAACAGTAGTGAGTTGAGGACATAATTGTCAAAAAATATTCAAAAAGCAAGTGGGTGAAAAGTAAATAGGTAACGTTTTTTTTTTTTTTCTGTAATACTATGAACTTTATGAAGATGAGATTGTTCAAAACACTATTCATACTTAACAATGTATGGAATAATGCAAACTAAGAACTTTAAACTAGGACAGACCAAAAATGAAGGTAAGAACCTTAAACTCGGAGTACCAATTTTCATGAAATTCTAAAAATTGTTATTGAAGCGTTATCAAAAATACTGTCGATAACAATTTTTAGAATTTCATGAAACTGGTTAAGAGTTAAGTAACTTTTTTAAGTTCATATAAATTAAACAAAAAAGTCAAGATGCGACATTTATTATGGGAAAGAGTGAGCATAACTCTTAGTGAGTGAGGTTCACTTACCCATGCCACCAAATTGTGCTCTTCTTTAGTTTTTGAATTGTCAATTGCTTTCCTTCCTGTAATGATTTCTAAAAGAACGACCCCAAAGCTATAAACATCTGATTTCAAAGTCAACTGTCCAGTCATTGCATACTCCGGGGCGCAGTACCCATACGTACCCATTACCCTTGTAGATACGTGGGTATTATCCCCAACTGGCCCAAGCTTGGCTAAGCCAAAATCTGAAAGCTTAGGATGATAAGACTCGTCAAGCAAAATGTTGGAGCATTTTAAATCACGATATATAACAGGAGGACTTGCTTTGTCATGTAAATACTCTAGTCCTTTAGCAGCTCCAGCTGCTATTTTCATTCTGGTATTCCAGTCAAGTCGCTTTTTACCAGGTGACGGGTCTGCAAAATCAAAAGCTACACATTAAATCTCTAGATTTAAAAGCTTGACAACAACAATAACAACAAAAACTTAGTCCCAAAATGATTTGGGGCTAACCTGCAAATGGAATCGTCAGTTGTAAAAGAAGAAAAAATATAGGTGGAAAGAAAAATTTGGAAAAAGGAAAAGGGTGTAAAAGGGCAAACTCCGATTTCATCCATTATACTTTCAAGCGTGTTTCAATTTTACCATTATACATTTTTCCTCATAAAAACCGTTGTACTTTGGAAAATATACCATTTTAGCCCCAAATCCGTCCCTAAATCCATGACTAATCCGTGACTCAATCCGTGATATTGGGCTTAAAATGATACATTTTCCAAACTACAATGGTATTTTTGAAAGAAAGAAGTATAAATGGTAAAAGTTGAACACCCTTGAAAGTACAATGGATGATGAAAACAGAGTTTGGCCAAAGAAAAAAATGAAAAAAGGAGGAAAAAAATAAAACCCAAATGGCAAAATGAATGTACCGTGAAGATGGTCGTCAAGAGATCCCAGTGGCATGTACTCGTAAACCAGAAGTCTCTGATCTCCATCAGCACAATAGCCAATCAAATTAACAAGGTGAGGGTGATGGAGTAAACCTAACATCAACACTTCAACAAGGAATTCCCTGTTTCCTTGTAATCCATTACGATCAAGCTGCTTGATGGCTACTACCTAACATCAAAAAGAACAAAAGTTCCACACTTTATTAGAACTTAATTTTACGTCAAATGCCAAACAAACGTAGCCTTCAAGGAGATTGAAGGACAAGGCTATATGAAAAACATCCGCTTAGTCATTACTCCCTCCGTCCTAAAATGAATGTCCAAAAAAATTCAAATTAGAGCGAAATTGAATTATTTTTTTTTAGACATTCAGATGGAGGGAGTAAGATGCACAATAGAGAAAGACAAGGACAAAGCATATGACTAAGCTTTCCAGAAATGATATAGCTGATGTATAATTAGCTTGACCAACCTGATTAGAATTTTCAAGCCGCCCTTTATAAACTCGACCAAAACCTCCCTCTCCAAGAAGACAGTCACCTCTGAAATTTTTAGTAGCAGCTGCCAACTCCCGAAACGTAAAAGTTTGCGCAGGCATATGATCAGGTGCCCCATCTCTAATAGCTTCCTTTGTTTTCAATAATGGGTTTGTCTTTGAGTTCTCTACAAAAAGATGACAGAGAGAAATTTAGTTCAAATAAATAACGCACCAACTCTAGTCTTGCCAGGGGTTCACATTCCCTGCTGGTAGAGTTTATACTTGGTTGTTCTAGAATGTAAAATGGTCATTTAACTGGACATAGAATTATACTCCCTCCGTCTCGAAATGATCTTCCCTCTTTTTTTTGTCGTTAACATGAAGGTATTTTGAGCAATAATTTTTAGATGTTCATTCGGATAATCAAATCAACCTAAAACTATTGCTCAAAGTACCTTCACGTTAACGACAAAAAAAGTAGGAAGATCATTTCGGGATGGAGGGAGTATGTCTTCAAGAGCTCGAATTCATAGTAAAACGGGCCACATATTGCAAACAAAAATTTCAAAAACAAGAACCTATTTTGCATGAGCCATGATATACATACCAGGCATCTACTCAGTCGCATTGAATGGTTGTCCTGTACAACCATCAATGTATCAGTAGCTGAACACTAAAAGCATTTGATGCAATTCGGCATTACCATATTGGCATCAACAGCATCTTTCATTGTGCATAAAAAGCAACTATTTACTAAACCATAATATGCACTCGTGGTTCATTGTCATCATATACTTATACATGGAGGTTACTAAAATTGTTTCTAGCAATTCAAGTTTAGTAGATGATTTACCCAAATGAACCTTGTCTGCTCATAAGATCAGGACACGGTATGTTTAGGTACAAACTAAGTCCAAGAAATATGATGCTAATAGTTTGTCCTCCAAATAATAAGGCACAAACTTTGAGAGATATTTTGACATCATCTGCAAAAAATAAAATTTCCACCTCTTCTTCTCTTTTACCGGGAAATTGACCCGGTAAACTAACATGTAGCAATAGTGTTTAGCGTAACTATGCTAGTTTCAGTCAAAAGCCCAGATTGTGGTCTAATATTTCAAGACATTCAAAATGCTACTACCTGCGAGTTTCCACGCACCAGTGACACAAAATCTGACGAGCAAACTCATCTTACATGCAGAATGTGAACCCCCTTATTCAATAAGACCACAATCTGCATATTTTAAGACAACCCTGGATTTCTTTGTTGAAGTTTTTGTGAGCAAGTTCTTACTCCGTCTGTCCCTAAATGAATGTCGATTTTTTTTTCAAATGTGCTCACAGCCATGTCTCTCCAAAATTCTTTCTCCATTTCTTTCCTTTTTGCATTGCTGGGAGTTCGTTGGTAATTCTGAGAATCGTGCCTGTTCAATACTTTAGCACTTGTTATGGGATTGTCCTTTTCTATTCTATTACAATCCTACATATATCATTCACTGCATAGGTCGTGTTAATAGTTTATAATGTAATCCTAAATTGGTATTGACTAGGTAAATCAATTTCAAGATTTGAGCCTCTCTCTCTCCCACAACTCATAATTGGTCACAAACCATGTATCCATGCCAAGTTTCACCTTACGATCCAAGAGAAAAGCTGAAAACAAGTTAAGAAGCTACTAGTACAACAAAAAGATAGGAGAAGGCAAGAATACAATCGAATATAACCAAATTACTTCCTCTAACAAACAAAAACCAGATGAGAAATTGTCCCAATGTTCAGGGCACAATAGTGAGTGACGTTTCAATCTATGTTTACTCTGCACACTTCATTACGGACACCTCAATGTGCTTGGAAAGGCAAGGCCAGTATATAGCCAGTCAATCTTATCCCCCTCCCTTCATCATGCAGAAGTGCATCATAATTTTGTACTCCCTCCGTCCCCGAAAGATAGTCCCATTTGTCATTTTAGCTTGTCCCAGAAAGATATTCATAACAAAGACAATAATGTTAGTGCAAGTTTACCTATGTAGCAAGTGAAGCACTTCCTTAAAATATGTAAAAGGTACAATAGGACGTCTTTCCCGGGAACGGAGGGAGTATTTTTATATCCCTATACACTATACTTAAATCATCACATTATATGTACATAAACAACTCAACTTTAACTCAACCTAACCTTTATCCCAACTAACAAACTCAGGCTACAGAATCATTTTTTGCCACTTCGATGTCCATGAAACTTCAAATTCTTGAATAATTCCTTCCATGATCCCAACAATTTCTAAAAGTTAATTCATACATAAAATGGGTATTGCCAGAGTCATCAAAAGATTCCAAATTTGATGGGTTTCAATAAACCCCAGATTGTACATATCAATTTACAGGCAAATTTGATATCAAACAAAAGAAAATAATGAAAAATAAAAGCAAATGAAAAGATGTATACAAGAAATGTAAACATATAATAATACCAGAAATGGGTTTAATCGGATCGGGTAGCTGATTTTTCTTTCTCCTCTTCTTTCCTGCCGGCTTTGATTGTCCTGAACATGGAAACCAACCCATTTCCCCCCTCTCTCTCTCTCTCTCTCTCTCTCTCTCTCTCTCTCTAAAACAAACTGCTCTTTGACTCTCTAAAATTGCTTCTCTTTTTCTCTTTGGTTAGCTGGAGAGAGAAATAGAAGGAATCACAACAGCTCTAGAAAGAAAAAGGCAGACACGACGAGAGAGAGAGAGAGAGAGAGAGAGAGAGAGGAGAGAGTTTATTGGTGCAGGTGTTGAAAAAATGAAACACAAAATTTAGAATTTCTTTTTGTTGTTTAATTATAAATAAATAGACCGAGTCAATGTTTTCGTAGTCATAGAGAAATGCTAATTTTCTCATTCCATTTTATATTTTTATATTTTTGAAAATGATTGAGAAAAATCTTGGTACATTTGTCACTACATGTACAAGGGCATTAAAGCATGATGTAATATTTCAACCATTTTGCTATAATTAAGTTTATTAGTGTGATTGTGCTTTCCATACATTTTAGTAGATTATTTGATAAATTCCGGCTTTTATAAAGCAAAAAAATTGAGAACTGGTTGAGATTTATTTGACGTATGCTAAAAAAACTGCTAAACGTTTGTGTTGACTCAGTTTTCATGATTACTCAAAATATAATTTATTTATTTTTAATAAATTAATTTCGATGGTACTCGACAACGCTACAATAATCAATTTGTTGGCGTGAGTTGTGCTTGTGTATATTTGTAAATGGATTTGATTTGTTGCCGCTTTATTTTATGATGGTTGAAATTTGAAGCAATGAATTAAGTTATTTAAATAATGAGCCGAACACAGTTTGAAACTCAATTATTAATGATAATAAAATCTACAATCCACACGTATAAATTTCTTTATGCTCTAATTCCTAAAATAAATTATAGATATTGCTAGCTCATCATTTATTCAAGTTTTATATTATTTCATTCCTTCAAATGTATGTCCAAATGTGTAAGGGTATCGGGTTTTTCAGGAACTTTGGTATTAGACTATCCACAATGATTTCATCTCATTCTCCCATTTCATCTAACACTTTTTACACTTTTTCTCATCCACCTAATATTTCATCTACCCATTTCATTTACCCCCACTCCAATAGCTAACTTAAATTAAATTTCAACTCCCTCCAACTCATCATTCTATACCCCACTACTTTTATTTTATTTTATTTATATTCTTTATTTTTATAAATAGTAAAATAATAATAATTATTATTATTTATAATTAAATGAAACTTATATCAATTTGTAGGGAAAAAAATGATGAATTTTGGTGAAAAAAAAAATTAAAAAAAAAATTAATTTACTAGGTAATAATTCAGCCCAAATTGAAAACTAAGTGTTTTTTTTTTGTATCCAAATCAAATGAAACTTATATCAATTTGTAGGGAAAAAAAATAATGAATTTTGGTGAAAAAAAAAATTAAAAAAAAATTAATTTACTAGGTAATAATTCAGCCCAAATTGAAAACTAAGTGTTTTTTTTTTTTGTGTCCAAATCAAATGAAACTTATATCAATTTGTAGGGAAAAAAAAATGATGAATTTTGGTGAAAAAAAATTAATTTACTAGGTAATAATTCAGCCCAAATTGAAAACTAAGTATATTTTTTTTTGTCCAAATCAAATGAAACTTATATCAATTTGTAGGGAAAAAAATGATGAATTTTGGTGAATTTATCTTTTTATTTTTAAATCATTTATTATGAGATAATTGAGTTTAAATAATTGGGTGAAAAAATGGTAAAGTACGAACCAATAACGGGTTGACATTTGGCAGCTTTAAAAAAAAAAAAAAAAAAAAAACTGAAAAAGGGATTTCATCTAGCTAGTTTCATCCCACTTGTTTCATTTACCCATTGCAAGGGTTCAGTGGGATGAAATGGGATTTCATCCCCCATTTCATCCCCCACTGTGGGTAGTCTTATTTTCTATTGATACGGCCGTGATTTATAAAGGACGCGGTCATGTCACTGGAAAAGTGTTTTTTGATTTTTTGCCTAGCAAAGTCGTGCTTTAAAATTAGAACGGTCGTGCTCGGTTGGGTTGGGCCAAAAATTTGATTCGAAATTTCTTTATTATCTAGGGTTTAGGACTATTTCGGGGTGCCTATATAAACAATGTTTCGTCCTCAGACTTGTTGTATCTCATATTTGACATATTATATTACAAGATTCTGGTTTGACATTGCCCCCCAAATGTAGTCAATTAATTGGTGAACTGGGTAAACAATTCTCTTATTTTCTTTATTGCTTTGGTTGCATGTTCATATTTATGTTGTGTGCATGGGTGCTCTATTATCATCTTGTATTGCTTAATAGGAATCAAGACAAAAATTCCCCAACACAAAATGGCTTTCAATTTTTAAGTAAAATGATTCTAATCACCTTTAGAAAAATAGTTTTTCAATATGTCCTTGTTTGTCATAAATCTTTGATGAGTTTCATTAAAATAATAACGATATTTACGTATATCTATTACTAAAATTATTCAAAATTAAATATTTTTTTTGGACTAAAAAATAAAAGTGACAACTATTTTTAGACAAACGGGATAATATTAAGGTTTAATTGTAGAATCGCAACTTCAAATTGTATTACTCCCTTCAACATTCAACAGTTAAAATGTTCACTTCAATTCTTGACACAACCATTTAGAAAGTAAACTTATGGATATAACTTTTATTATAGAAAATGATGAGCCCGAACCTTTCAGAACGGTCCTAAGCTCGATCCGATTCAAAGGTCAAAGTATGACGTGGTATATTCAAATACCACGGGCACCTAGACTGCGATCACAAAGATCGTCATCAAGATGACCGCGTCGGCCATGACCGTGATTAAAGATGACCGCGTCGGCCATGACCGTGATTATGAAAAAGCCATGTTGACCACGGTCTCATATCAGACTCCCGTTTTTACGATTTAGACTCCCAATTAAAATCAAAACTAGTGAGACAAAGGTCCATGCCTACGCTGACCCCAAAAGCCGGCTTGACCCCATCGCATTAAATGGTGGCTCAGGCGCCTACTATGCGCGTAAGGCATCGCACCAACTATCGCCTGTTTCCTCTGTCCTTATCCAATCAAAGACATCCCTCTGCAGTAAATTTTATTTTATTGTACGAGCCTACCAGGCGTAAACATGTGTCCTAGGTCAAAAGACGAAGATATCCTATAGTGCTGACATCATCAATAGTTCTCTCTTACTATATATACTATCTAGGGGTGTTCACGATCCGAATTAGTCCGGATTTTATCAAAATTTCAAAAAAATAGGACCGGACCAATTGTTCGGTTCTGCCTAAATTCAGGACCAGGACCAGACCATTACATTACAGGACCAGTCACATTGGTCCGGTTCCAATAGTTCGGTCCATGTTCGGTTTCATCGGTTCCACGAGTTACACTACTATATATTTTTTCTAAAGATAAAACATATGCAACAACTATTTTTTTCATGAAATCAAAATATCGGACGATTACATAAACAAAGTTCAAATAAAAATATTCAGACATAATGTTGTTGTTACAGTGAGAATCTGCATCTAACTGCATTTACGGACGGAGCTTAAGGCGTTGATTGTTGTCTTGTAGAGCATGGATCTTGATCATGGAAAGTGTTGGGGAAATAAGGTTAGGAAGCTTACTGGTTTTCTCAAACGGTGGACAAAGCAAAATTATTTTATTTTTTTTGGAAATGAAAGAGATATAATAGGGTTAGGGTTTTTGTAAATATCTTATAATGTCGCTGAACACAACAAAATTATTTTATTTTTTTTGAAAATTAGAAATTTGAAATTATGAATATATATATATATATATATATATATATATATATATATATATATATATATATATATATATATATATATATATTATACATAATATATACATAATCGGTCCGGTCCAGGTTCGGTCCAGGACCATATATATTTTTTCAAAAATCAGGACCAACCCAAATAATCGGTTCCATATAAATTTGGGACCAGAACCAAACCAATTCTATTGGATTGGTCCGGTTTTCATTGGTCTGATCCGGTTCTATCGGTCCAGTCCGTTGGTTTTTTTGTTCAGCCCTAATACTATCCCTTGTCCCCATGGACAGAGAGAGGTAAAAAACCAACATTGTAAGCCATATTATCTAAATCCTAGCACACAACTCACTAAGACATTTCAAGTCTTATTCTTAGTTATTAAGCCTTCAGAGATCTTACTCTCACACCCGAGGGCCTGAGCTGGATTAAACTCCGGCTTGGTCTCTAACGATGATTTTTGTCTTTGTTGTGTTATAGGTACAATCATCATATACAAGCCAAATATCCTAATTCAGTGAGATCCCGAAAGTTGTGGCGTCATCAGTGGTTCTGATGCCGGGAAACGCCTAGTTTTTCTCGTTTAATCTTGTTTATTTCTTTTCGAAACAAACATCTTTCCAAACACTTACATCCGAAAAACAACTTTTTAGCTTTTTCTCCTTACAAAATGATTGACAATCCTCTTCAAAATGCTGGTTTTCTTACTCCTCCAGGTAATAATCAAGCTTGTCCCTCCCAATTAAATCCTGTCAGACCAAGCACATCAGCCTTTAATAGGTTGGGTGGCCGTTCTGTCAGTCAAGGATCTCTTACTCCTTCTCAAAGGGACCTTAGGGAGAAACTTGAGGATGCCCGCAAGAAGAAGGCTCTCCCCCAAAAAACCCCACCTCCCCTATCACTCCTGAGTTAATATTCAAGAAAAACTAAGCTCAAGCTGATAGGGCTAGGCTCGTGGCTGAGGCCATGGCTATAAATGATGTCTAGCTCGAGTTGGTTGAGTTGGAGGCCAACGGTGGTGTCCCCCTAGAGGAAGGCTCCCAAAATTTATCCCAAAGAGTCCCCACAAAATCCCTAGCCAATCAAGCTAGGGAGACAAAAAGGTTAGAACCAACCCTTGCTGACGGCGGTCACGAGGAAGAAGAGGATGAGGAGATAAGAGAGAGAGCAGAATCTACTCCTCTCCCCGAGAAATCCAAAGCACAACCCACGACTAAAGCAAAGGGGAAGGCCATAATTTCTCCCTCCAAGAGGTCAAAAATGGATAACATGAACCCGAATTTTATCCAGTTCATGCACCAAATGTGAGAAACCCACCAGCAAGGCTCCACGAAATGTGGTCGCACCATGGATGCCTTTACGGACAAGATTGTCAACGCGCCAATCTAAAGGGGGAAACCTCCTCAAATAGAGACATATGATGGGTCCACCAATTCAAAGTGCCATATGGGGAGGTTTTAAGGACAGATGGCCCTATTCTCCTCAGATGAGGCCGTTATGTGTAAAGCCCTAGCTGCTTCCTTCACGGGCAAGGCTTTGTCTTGGATGTTGGCCCTTAATCCAAAGTCCCTCAAAAGCTATAATCAATTTAGGCATAGCTTTTTAAACGCTTTTGTTGGGGCGGGCGAGCGCGCGAGGCCAAAAACTGACTTAATAAGTGTCAAGCAGAGCGCCGTGGAAACCACCAAATCCTATATCACCCGGTTCAAAAAGATGTCCGAGCAGATTGTAGACCTGCCCGAGAGCGATATTCAGCTCTGCTTTGAGGGCGATCTATCCTCCAGTTTCTTAAAAATGAACTTTGCCTCGTACAGACCCAAAAATGTGGAGATGTATGAGAAAGCCTCTGCTATTGCCTCAGCAGAAGAGCCCAATGAGTTAGCTGCCTACAGGCCGGCCAAAGAAAGAATTGAGAATGTGGGAGATGCCGGCCAAGGATCCAGTCGCGGTCACGGCCAAGGGAAAAACAAAAACCGCAACACTGATAAACTCAGTAAGTTGGCAAACGAAACAGTTTATACTCCCCTGACCGCGCCACTGACAGAAATCTTAAAAGCTATGGAAGCTCCTCCTCCTCCCCCAATGGACCGAAGGCCAAGTGATAGGATCAGGGCTAAGTTTTGTGACTACCACAATGATCACGGTCACAATACTGAAAATTGCTTCCAGCTAAAAAAGATTATTCAGCAGAAAATTAATAATGGCGAACTGGCCAAGTGGGTGAAGGGTGATAATAGCAACAACAATGCTAACACCAATAGGGCGCGACCTCAACGTGGCTCGGAGAGAAAAGAGAGAGATAATATTGATGAGGACAAGCAAGGTGACCTTGGCAGTTTTTTGTAGGGGCTTTTCCCCTATGGTCACCTCAAAGTCTATTGTTCCCTTTACGCAGACAGTTAGGGATGGCAAAAAAACCCGAACCCGCCCCGAACCCGAAAAGACCCGCCCCTAATAGGCCGGGTTTAGGATGCAAATTTGAAAATCCGCCGGGTTTTTGGAGGGTTCTGGTTTACCCCGCCCAGAATATATAGGAAATTACTTAAATGCCCTTATAAGCCTTATAGGAAATTACTTAAATGCCCCGAATATATAGAAAATTACTAGAGAGGTCCTTGAATTATGGGTGTTTTTATAGGAAATTACTTAAATAATTATTGGGGCGGGTTAAACGGGGTGGGGTCGGGTAACGGGTTAAACGGGGCGGGGCGGGTTCTAGTTATGGTAGATTACTATAGGGGCGGGTTTGGGAAATGACGAACCCGTCCCGAACCCGTCCCGAACCCGCCCCGAACCCGCCCCATTGCCATCCCTACGGACAGTATGATTAGTGAATACCTCAAGTAGACCGGCGTAGGGAGTAAGATGAGCTTCAGACATTTTCATTTCTACCAAAATATGGTGGTAGAGAATGTCTCTGGCATTAGGAATTGTAGCATCCCATCAAAGGATAAAATTCAACACTCCGGGTGGAATTGCGGTCATCAAAAACCAGTCTGAGAGATTCATGAGAACGTTGGAGGCAAAAAGAAAGCAGAAAAGTCAAGACTCCTGCTCGCAGTTGGACGAGGAAGCAAAGCGGAGCAAAGATAAAGGCAAGTGCCCGCAGCCCGAGTTCGTGGGTATGCTCTCCTTCCACTCCACCAAGATAGAGCTCAAAAAGAGCAGGAAGGCAAAAAGAATGGCTTCGGTTGTTGGAGGCTATGTTGATAGGGGAATCTGGGGAGACGTAGACCGAGAAATCATTCAAACCGTGACCGCTCTCCCTGGAGAAAGTTCCACCCCATCAACGATCATCATTGACTCCCTGAACAATCGAGAAATCATTGATCTCCGGCCTAACGACGAGCTCGAGGAAGTGGTAATTAATATCCACTATCCCAAGCAAAAATTTAAGGTCGATATGGAAATTCACCCCGAGGAAAGAAAGATCTTAATTGAGTTACTCAGAAATAATAGTGATGTGTTCGCATGGAGAGTGGAGGACATGTAAGGTATCAGCAAGGATGTGATTGTCCATAAACTCAATGATAGATCCACCTTCAAACGTATTCATCAGAAATCAAGATACTTTTCTCCGGAAAAGGAGATCACGATTAAGGAAGAGGTAGAAAAGCTACTTAAGGCAGGGATAATCGAAGAAATATCATATCCCAAGTGGCTAGCAAATGTTGTTATGGTGAAAAAGTCTAATGGAAAGTGGAGGATATGTGTTGACTTCACAAACCTCAATAAGGCTTGCCCCAAGGATTGTTTTCCTCTTCATAGATTTGACCGCTTGGTGGACTCTATAGCCGGACACAGAGTTTTGAACTTCATTGACGCATACTCTGGGTACTATCAGATCAAAATGGCTCCCGAAGATTTTGCCTTCGTAGCTTTCATCGCCGCTGGCAAAATGTATTGCTACATAATGATGCCCTTTGGGCTGAAAAACGCAGGAGCCACCTATCAAAGAATGGTCAACATTGTCTTCAAGGACTAACTAGGCAAAAATATCGAGGCCTACATAGATGATATGGTCATAAATATAAAGGAGAATTCACACGATCTAGACATGGCAAAAACTTTCTACAACTTGCGCCGCAATAACATGAAGCTTAGCCTCCTCAAATATGCCTTTGGGGTGAAAGCGAGCAAGTTTCTAGGTTTCATGGTCAATCAACGCGGAATACGGGCAAACCCAGAAAAAATTCAAGCGCTCCTAGACATGAAATCTCTTGCATACGTGAAGGACGTGCAAAAATTAAATGGGCGCATCACCGTACTTGGCCGCTTCATATCGCGGTCTGCAGAGAAATGCCTCCCCTTCTTCAAAACTCTCAAAGGGGGGAAGAAGTCTAGTGAGTTCGCATGGAATGATGAATGCGATCTAGCTTTTGAAGAAGTCAAAAAATACCTCGGGTAGCCCCCTCTCCTCAGCAGCCCAGGGAAGAGCTTTTTCTGTGTTCAGCGGTTGACGGCAAAGATCTCTGTTCTTGTAAGGGAGGGAAATAACTCCCAAAAATATGTATACTATATATCAAAGGCGTTATCCGCCGTAGAAAGTCGTTATCTTAATATAGAGAAGTTAGCTTATGCCTTGCTTGTAGCTGCTCGAAAATTACGAGCTTATTTTTCTGCACACCCTATAATTGTATTCACAGAAGAGCCATTGAAAAAGGTTTTACATAAGCCAAAGTCTTAAGGGAGGATGTTAGTATGGGTATATAGAACTTACTGAGTTCCAGATCACCTACTCCCCCAGAAGGACCATCAAAGCGCAGGCCTTAGAAGATTTTATGGCAGAAACATCATTCAAACTTTCGAACAGCGAACTGGGATAAGAAAATGGGTAGAATCCCAAGAAACCCAAGAAAGTTAAGAGTCAGAGATAGATCCACCCAAAGAGCTACCAAAAGAAATATGGACTTTATTCGTTGATGGATCTACGAGCAAGATAGTAGGTGGCGCGGACATACTCCTGATCGCACCCTGCAGGGAGAAATTCGAAAGAGCCTTGAGATTTAAGTTTGAAGCATCAAACAATCAGGCCGAATACGAAGCAATCATAGCGGGCATGGAATTAGCCAAAGACATGGGGGTCCTAAGTATTGAAATAAATAGCGACTCTAAGCTCATAGTAAATCAAATAAAGGGGGAATATGACATGAAAAACCCAGTCTTAGCCAAGTACTGCGGTCTAGCAAAATCCCTTCTCAAAAACTTTGAAAACTATGAGCTGAACCAAATAATGAGAGAGGGAAATGTAGAAGAAGACCTCCTCTCCAGAATCACCGAGCAAAATATTGAGGATCTAAATGCAGACTGCCAAATCGAATTCGTAGAAGCACCTGCCATAGACCGGAATCAGATTAACAACATGGAGGACCAGGTCAAGGAATGGGTAGATGAAATTCGAGATTATATAGAGAAGGAGACCATCCCCGAGGATCAAATAAGGGCTAGACTCATAAAAAAGGTGGCCGCAAAATACACGGTCATAGATGGAGTGCTATATCGGCTATCATTCACCAAACCTCTGCTCAGATGTGTAAAAACCCACATGGTCACCAACCTACTCTACGAAGTCCATGAAGGGGTCTGTGGCGGTCATCCGGGAGCCCACACACTCTAGGACAAGATTAAATTCCAAGGGTTTTACTGGCCAACCATGAGGAAGGATGTTGAGGTATACGTAAGGAAATGTGACAAATGCTAGCGGTTTGCGGACATCCCTAGGCTCCCATCAACAGAGAAAACTTTGGTTATACCATCGTGGCCATTTAATACGTGGGGCATTGATTTAATAGGGTCGTTCCCCGCTAAAGGAGGCATCAAGTATGTAGTAGTGGCCGTAGATTATTTCACAAAGTGGACAGAGGCCAAAGCCTTGGCCACTACCTCCGAGGAAAATGTCATCAATTTCGTTCACGATCACATATGGTTTCGATTTGGAATACCAAGAGTAATTGTCTCGGACAATGGCACTCGGGCCATAAAGAAAATTTATGGCTGAATGCGAAAGAATGAAAGTCCAACACTGCTAGTCCGCAGTGGCCTATCCTCAAGGAAATGGTCAAGCTGAGGCCGCGAACAAATTAGTCCTAACTGCCCTAAAGAAAAATTTGTAAGGATGATGAGGACGCTGGTTGGACGAGCTCCAGACCGCATTATGGGTTGTCCGCACCACTATAAGAAACTCAACAGGAGAAACTCCTTTCTCGCTCACGTATGAATCAGAGGCCGTAGCTCCGGCAGAAGTAGCCCTCCCCTCCTGTAGAGTCACTTACTTCGACGAGACACGAAATGAGGCCACCAGAAGGTACGATCTAGATGACCTCGAAGAAAAAAGGATGCGGGCAAAAGAAAAGATGGTTAACTACAAACAAAAAGCCAAAAAACATCATGACAAAAGAGTTAACAAAAGAGGCTTTTTGGTTGGAGATTGGGTATTGTGAGTACCCAAATCCAACTTGCGACCCTTTATAAAAGCCTTTTAATATAATAAAAGTGCACTAGGGGCGTTTTAGTACATTTGCATCTAATTCCTAGGCTTCTGAGGGCTTTTCGTAATTTTCTTAAGCTGGAAGGACCTTTGGGGAATTATCCAGTTTGGACCTTTAAGGAATTATCCAGGAAGGGTCCAGAATTTGCCACCTTGCATGCTTCTAGAAGGAAAACGGTTATGGATTGACTTGTCATGCGACGGAATGAGCCACAAAAAAGCTACTCGTTGCATCGTGAGACACTCTTAGCCAGCTCCCATGCAGCTATAAATTCAGCCCTCCCCCTCTCATTTCAGGATCTTTTTTCCACTCCTTAGCGTCACTCTGTCAAAATATGCCCAAAACCTCATTTCTCTCCTCCTACACACACAAACACACACCAATTCTCTCAAATCCACTCTCTCTTCAATCTCTCCTTCACACACACACACATTGAAGATCCAAATCTCATACACTTGCTGGGTTCTAATCCTCCTTCTGAAGCTGAATCGAAGGTCTCTATACCTAACTTGGTATAGAGATAGAGGATCTACAAGGGTAACGAATCCTAACTCTCTTTCCCTTTCTCTATTTTCATCACTTAGTGTAATTTCCATGCTTAATCTAATGTTTGGTTAAGAACCTGATTGAATATAGCATGCTTTAATCTGAATTTTCTGATCATACATCTATTCTCGTAATAATGCATATTTTGATTGGTATGTTTATGATTATGTTCTTATCTTAGATTGAACACCAAGTAGAGTGTGGATCAATCATATCCACACTCTCTTGGGGTTTATCTCCATCTTAGTGATCTTAGTGATCTGTAATCTGATCTTGCTTCGTTACATTTGTTCATTGCTTTCTCTGTAATCCAGCTTGTAAAGCCTCTGCATATTGGCAGGGTGTGTCACGCGACACACTTGGCCATTCCAGGTCCTGTGTCGTGCGACACACCTAGCCCATCTACAGCAGGTTCTTTCGGTTGTAATCTGTTCTGATCAATGTAATCGGGATGTGGCCCCCGCACCAAGTGGCTCACAAGTTGTATTCCTCTCAGTTGATCAATAAAGCAAAGCATTATAATGCATTTATACACATTTTGTCACACAAATTGCACACACTTATGAATGATATTGGATGTTGAACATTGAAAGACTCGTTTATGAGGCGTGTTGGGTGAACTCTCAGTTCTTCCCAACTCATAATCTGACCCCCGAACCCACATTTTCTGATTTCAAAAGGTTTTCAAAGTTTCCTTTAAAACGGCGTGGCGACTGTCATTAATTTTCTAAATATCGGCGAGCGTACATTCAGGTATTACGAAATATTAAGGTCCAAGGGACCCAACCCGGTTTCCACAAGCTTTCCTCTAAATGGGAAGGTCCGTATCAAGTCACTCAAGTCATTAAAGAGGGGACCTACAAACTGCGAACAGAAGAAGGAAAATATCTCAAAAACGCTTGGAACAACGATCACATTAGAAAATACTATTTTTGATCTTTCTATACTAAAGTGTTGTAGAAATGATGATAGAGGTAACAAATGTATCAAAAGCAAGGCGTTGGGAGTACTTTTGTAACTCAGAAGAAACATGAAAGTGATATCCTCACTACTGAAAGCAACAAAGTGAATGCCCGCCAAAAAAAAAAGCGGATGCCAGCACGGTCACAACCTGCTGATGCGCAATGATCTTTTTTATCGCAGACCGCATGCCCAAAATGATACCAGAAACTGGACACGCCCTGCTGATGCACGGTGATCTCATTGATCACAGACCGCACACCCATATATACAAAGGACAAAATTGAGCCCGTACTCGATCGCCACAAGACTCATGGAGTCCAAACGCGTGAACCATAATGGTGGCGGTTATCGTTACAGGATAGTCAATCCAGTTTCCATGGCCCCGAAAGGGAAAGAGTTAGCCAAAGACAATAGTGTCAACAACATTCAGGGAGGAAACACTGGTCAAAGAAGTGGGAAGTTTCAACCTCGCCAGCCAAGGAAGTATGATGATCTTGGCATGACTACTGAAGAGGCGTTTAATGGTCTGATCAAGACTGGGATGATCAAACCCCTTGATAATTACTGCCCTGCTAAGCCCAATCCCAATCTGGATGCGAGAAAGTACTGCCAATACCATCAGTATCCTGGCCATATCACCAATGACTGCATCCCTCTGAAGTTGCTCATTCAAAAGCTTGTCGATGAAGGGAAGATTGAGAAGGCTTCTCGCCCCAACGTTGTCACCAATCCTCTTCCATGATTTCAAGGGCCTCCCATCCGAAGATGCAGTCAATCAGTCTTCGTAGGGTCTAGATTGTCTGTTATTTCATTAATGAATGTCCTTTGTTGGAACATGAGTCTGTTGAGTCCACTTTGGACCAGTTTTTGCTTTTGCAGTAATAAAAGTTTTTGTTTATTTTCTTGCTAGACTCGAGACATCACTTGCGCACCCACATTACACTTAAGTGAAATGGTTTTGTTCTATATGATCACTTGTGCCGCTCAACCACTAATTCATTGAAATAATTAATATTTAAATTAATCGGAGTGAGAAAATCGACTGATATCCTTCTCAAATTGGGGCTCATCAATTCCCCATCTCGCATCACATATGCTTACATCTCTTTCATCATACACATCATTTCGTTGATCAAAGAATTTGCATGAATCTTTCACAATTAAGTTTAAGCAAGTAATGAAGACTTAATTTTGTTTAGGTCATCCGGTAGGGATTGCAGTTGAAGCCTTTCACCATAGGAAAGCCATTACCTCACCCTCACCAAACAATACCCTTTCATTTCAAGATCAGCATGTTTTGAAACCCTATTTAGCCATCATCATTGCTCTTTGCTAAGAGAAGTCCAGGTTATGCCAAGAAGTTAGTGTCGAGAATCGACGGTGCACAAATTGCTCAAGCCAAGAAAGGACAAAAGTCCTCAGTTTCTTAAGAGGCCTTCCAATTCTCAAAAGGATCCTGAATCCTCCCAATTTCAGAAAAGTCCTCAACTTCTCAAGAGTCCTTTAAATTCTCAAAAGGATGTTGAATCCTCCCAATTCTACAAAAGTCCTCAACTTCTCAAGAGGCTCTCCAATTCTCAAAAGGATCTTGAATCCTCGCAAGTTCACAAAAGTTCTCGATAGCATGGACTTCCTCTCACCAACAATCCACCATGCAATCCCGAGCTGCCCCCTCGCTTTTAGAGGATACTCCCATTACCATTGCCCTTGCCTTTAGCCAAAGCCAATTTTGACCTCTCATTCTTAGAGGCAATCAATCTCCTCGCCATAGAAATCCCAAACACATCCTTAAAAGCTAACCTCTCATCTTTAGAGGTTCAGTCAGTAAAAGGCCTAGCCGACCTCTCATTTTAAGAGGTCATGATACAACAAATTTCCAAATCACCAGATGGCCGATCGAAGCCCTGAAACCCAGCTACAGTTCCTACCGGATAGCAGTTTCATTCTATTCTCATTGAGATCTAAATCAAATTAATGCTTCATTTCTTGCTTAAATTGGAACCTAATCCATCTTGGTTCGCGATCATCAATCGGAGATTGTGCAAATCCAATTCATTTGGCACTTCACGTGAGCATATTTCATTTCTTCTCCACAAACACTTTTGTGAATGCCTCACTGGGGCTTCGCATCCGTGTCTTTCATTGACAATCCAAGGAGACATGTTCTTAAACTCTCCAATTCTCAAAAGATCCTCATAATCCTCAAAGGTCCTCAAAATCTCGAATTTTCACATTCCTTCTCTTTTCTAATCGGGATAAGCCCGAACTATGGCGACCTGAGCTCCTCACAATGAGGGGAACGTAGGCAACCAGAAATGGTCCGGTCACAAACACATTCAAATCCCAGAAAATCCGGTCTCATCAATCGCCATCCCTATACACAAATCTTCTTCACAATTCACCAAATTTGATTCTTGATATCAGTTGGTTTTCTCCTCATGATTAATCAAAATATTTGTTCATATCAAGATTAGTGGTTGAATAACCCAAACATCAACAAAAAGGGTTTTAAGCAATCCTGTGATCATTGTGAATAAGAAAAGTTTTCAAATGTCTCAACAAGTCTTCTCTTTCTACATCATAGGAAATAGAGCCAAACAATGTCTTTCTATCAGCAGGGGCTTCCATACACTTTTCCACACCTGGTTACGCTTATACTCTCTCAAAAGAGTCAAAACCAAATCGAGTGTGTTACACAAAATTGGGATTCATTCCCACTTTTCGAAAGATATGCCCCTGCACGTATATATTTCTGAGTCTTTCCCAATGACTGATTTACTAAAGTTTGAAAGATGGGTGCTTCCTTGGCCACATGATGATTCTATCTGCAATAGGGCTGCATTGGATCTCTTCAAGCTGGGGCTTCGCCAAGTCACCTCGGTCCACGTTGGGTTCTTCACTTTGCTACATGATGGATTTGCTCCTTATCAGATTCACTCGGGTATGCTTTGCATTACCAATTGGGGCTTCACCAAGTCACCTCCTCAAAATTTGGGCTTCGCCTAGTCATCTCTTCAAAGCCAGGGCATTCTCTGCACTTCCTCTGCTGCTTGCCGTTTCGGGCGTGCGATACACCTTGTTCTTATCAGCAATAATCAACTTGCTGCAATTTGCACTCACCCGGGAGCGTCCCCGACTTGCCTAGGCTGCACCATATCATCCATCACTCATACACTTCTCAAATTCATGGGAGAGGGTTCACAATCCATACACCATCATAGCATAATTGCTACATACATATCACTTCATCAAGCCATACAAAAACCTCACTCCATTTTCATCCTCTAGTGAGATGGACTCGTGCAATGAAATTAACAATGCATAAGTAAAATTTCAAATCAAACTCAAATCAAATGAATAAAATGCAAAGTGCCTAGAGTGTTGTGTTTTTCCCCCACATGGTACAATAATCAAATGATCATAATCTGATCATGAGGACTGCTCCTCAAATCAAAATCTGGACAATGATTTCAAATTCTGCAGATGGCATATTCTGCCTTCATCATCTTCATCAGTCTCATCTTCTTCAGACTTATCAGCATCGTCTGAAAGAGCCTTGGCTGCCTCAGTCTCCAAGCAATAGTTCTCATCAGCCTCATCAGCAAAGTCCGTCTTGTATGGCAAATCACCATAAAAGTCCGTTTTGTATGGCAACTCATCAACAAAGTCCGTCTTGTATGGCAAATCATCATCAAAGTCCGTCTTGCATGGCAAATCATCAGCAAAGTCCGTCTTGCATGGCAAATCATCAGCAAAGTCCGTTTTGCGCGGCAAATCATCAGCAAAGTCAGTTTTGCGCGGCAAATCATTAGCAAAGTCCGTTTTGCGCGGCAAATCATCAGCAAAGTCCGTTTTGCACGGCCAATCGTCAGCAAAGTTCGTCTTGCACGGCAAATGAACAGCAAAGTTCGAGTTCTACCCGGCAAATACTTCCAAAGTCGGCCAACTCCCAAGTAATCCTCTCGTGTGCCATCCCTCGCAGGTAAGCACATCACAGGTATGAAAGCATATCTCATTCAACTGCAAATCATCATTTCTTTTGTTTACTTTCTCGAGAAAAGTCATTTCATATCCTTTAGGTTCGTCCTGTATCATCCTTTAGATTCATCCTGTATCATCCTTTAGGTTCGTCATATATCATCCTTTGGGTTCGTTCTGCAATTATATCAAATCTACCATTTTGCCCTTGTTGGCCTGCACTATCAAAAATCTTAGGTTAAGACACCTTCAAATGGTCTCCCTTAGGTTAAGACACCTTCAAATGGTCTTCCTTAGGTTAAGACACCTTCAAATGGTCTCCTTTAGGTTAAGACACCTTCAAATGGTCTCATTTAGGTTAAGACACCTTCAAATGGTCTTCCTCAGGTTAAGACACCTTCAAATGGTCTCCTTTAGGTTAAGACTGTTGGGTTTTATGGGTCCATGCGCAGCGGAATTAAGCATCTAATAACACAAAACCCAAGAGCCCTAGGATCCATTCTATACAATTAATTTGAATTCCTATATGAGATAGAATTTACCAACCTTTAATGCTTCTTGAGCTATCGAACAATTATCAATGTGATTTCGAATAACAAACTTCGATCTTCAAGACTTGAATCTTCAGATTGCTTTGGACAATTTGAACTCTAGGCCTTGATCGTTGTACGAGCGAAGACCCTCTAGTAGTATCCACACGTAAGAATGAACCAAGAACAGTTCTTGAGAATTGCTAGATTCTTAAACCTATGGAAGAATATTGAGAAACCTTTTGTGTGATTTTCTTGAGAAAATTCGGCTAGGTTTTGGCTGCTCACAGACTCATATTTATACTACTATAGTATTAATATAAGTGCCCTAATCGTATTAGGAAACTAAGCTATAAACGCCTCTTGGCACGAAGTGTCGCACGACCAGACAAGTCCTATGGGCATGATCTGTCGCACGACCCAGAACGCCATATGGCAAGGTTAGTCGCACGACCAAGCAAAGCCATATGCAAGAACTCTCAATCATTCTTCCTTTGGTTTAACCAATTCATTCTAGTTGTGTGTGACCCAATAGGATTATATTATGTTGGCAATGAGTCCGATCATATCGACCCTCATAAGACATAAGCGGACTCTAGCAAGCCATTATGTCTACCCAATTAATATAACGTAAGAGTTCACGTTTCCAATGGTACACTTCCATTTCTCCCTTTGTCCCACGATGTTATATTGGACACAAGTCATGATCCACGTCAACTTGTATTTGTTCAATGCTTTCTCGATCTTGAGTATAATGATAGTCCAATCACATTGGGGTATGGCCATACACTTTCATCATTATCACTCATCGAGGGGCCCAAGCAAAACATCTCTCTTTCGAGGGACAAATTCCATCTTGACTTATCATCCTTCCCATCATGATTCCGATCATGCCAAAGATAGCCTTTATAAATATCGTGTTAAGATATTGTTTGACTAAAATCAAACATGACTTTCATCATATGTAAGGTCATGATAATCTCAGGTCTAGGGACTAAATGAAGTGACCATATGAGATTTAATTATGACATTTGACCATGACATAAATCTCATACGGGTCAAGTCCAGTCACTTGTTCTCTAACAAGCACCCATAAATTTAATGTGCATCTCTATGCATATAATCATCCATTAACATTTATACTAATTATTCACTTAATAATTAGGGACGGAGATTATTACAATAAATATGCAAAATATATAATAATCAAATAATAAACATTCTCTCTAATCAAGGATAAAGATGATACATAACGGTTTAAGTTAATCATAACTAAAGCCTAGGGCATTACACCAACAAAGACACCTTCAAATGGTCTCCCCCAGGTATAGGCGCCTTCAAATAGTCTCCCCCGAACTACGTTCTGGCTTGATTCCCTCTTAGGGATACGTAGGAATCCTTTTTCCAAAGGTCCAGCCATTTGACCATTTTGGTCTTTCTTCGGTTTGAGGCGCCGCAAGTTCTCACTTTCTTGAACTACGATCTGGCTTGATTCCCTTTTAGGGATACTTAGAAATCCTTTTTCGAGAGGTCCAGCCATTCGACCATTCTGGTCTATCTCTCCCATCTTTCGCTTCTTATCGACAACCCCACTTCTTCCATAAGTGACGTTGCCGAGGGGCTCTGTGAGTACCCCAATCTAACTCGCCACTACAAGAAAAATGGCAGTTACCGACGGAAAAATCCGTCACTAAATGCCAAAAATCCGTCACTAAATCAATTTAGTGACGGATTTTAGACGTAAAATCCGTCGGTAATTTGGTAAAATAAACAACCAATTTAAAGCATTATGCCGACGGATTAGCGACGGAAAATTTCGTCGCTATTTAAACGGTCGTTTTATTTTTTGGACCATTTTCGTGATGGATTATCGACGGATTATTCCGTCGTTATTTAAATGGTCATTATATTTTTTTGGACCATTTTAGTGACGAATTATCGACGGATCATTCCGTCGCTATTTAAATGGTCGTTTCATTATTTGGACCATTTTAGTGACGGATTATCGACGGATCATTCCGTCGCTAAAACTCAAAAATCTGTCGCTAAATGTTGGAGAGGAACGACAAAATTAATGTATTGGCGACATTAATAACGACGGATCTAACGACGGAAATTTCCGTCGCTAAAATTTATTCCAAATTTTCCCAATTTTATTAATTTTTTTAAATTTTCTTTTTTCAATATTTTTTATTTTTGATATATCAAATTACCGACGGATATTTTTGATATATATATATATATATATATTTATTCTCAAATCAATCCCTCAACTTTTTTTATTCTCAAATTAGTCCCTTAACGTTTTTTATTCTCAAAACAGTCACTAAACTTTTTTTATATTCAAATCAATCCTTGCATTTTTCAAAAGTTCACTTTGCTCCACCACCATCCACAACCAACACAAATCAAACAAAGTTTGTACAAATCGAAATAAAACACAAATTAGGACACGCGAAGATGGTCAGCATAGAATTTCAGCAGGTAGTGCATCTGATCTTCCTTCTTCAACACCGAGGGAGGAGAAGAGCGGCGGTTCCGTCGGTCTCACAACTACGGTCAATCTTTGTCTGGAAGAGAGGACGCGCGAAGCTCTACGGCAGAGTCAATGTGTGCCAACAAGATCTCAGGTAGTACTTCTCGCCACCGTAAATCAAGCAAAGGCTTTCCTGGGCCCACTGTTGCCGAAATTCAGAAAGAGACTGGGTCAAATAAAACCATTTCATTGCATAAAAGTTCATCCTCGTAAAGAGCTTACGGTTTGACGTGTGAAAAAAAGTTGATGTTCCCGCCGCAGACTAGGAGTCACAAGCTTATTGTCAAGATACGTAACCGTGGCCGCAGTCCTGCACAAAGTGCTACTGGAGGATTATGTGATGATACATCAATCATGAATAGCAGAGCTTCTTCTCTTGTTCTTTCAGAGAAGCCTGAACATTTAGGCCGAAATATGAAGGAAACGAATGATGCTTGTGGTGCATACCTCCGGCGTTACCAGGACCTCCGGGATGCTTCCTGTGCTTTCCGATACGTCCATGACCGGCGCTCACGTTGCCGTCGCCAGATCTGAGGGAGGGAGACGAAAAGGGAGAGATGGAGTAGAGAGAGAAAGTGTGTGTGTGTGAGAGAGTGTGTGTGTGTGACTGGGAAGAAAGTGAGTGTGTGTGAGGAGTATATAATATTAAAAGAAATATATATATATAATGATGAATTAGGATCATTGGATTTGAGTGAGATTAATGGTATAGATTGATTTATTGATAATCCATGTGAATATTAAAGGGCCAATCAAATGAAAGTGTGTTTTTGTTTTTATGGGATGAATTTGGACCATTAGATGTGATGCATTTAATGGTGAAGATGTTGCTTGGATAATGATCCATGTGAATATTTGTATTTCTTCGTGATTATAATAATTAATAAAAATAAATAATAATAATGATAATTTAAACTATAAAATAATATTATGCCTAATATCAATAATAATAATATTTATTATCAATAATATTTATTAATGAATTATTAATTATATAATTGATTAATTAATTAATATTAATATTAATTATATAAACAGTAATAATATTAATAATAGTACTAATAATAATTAGTATTTTTTATTATTTTTTATTGACTAGGAAAAAATATTTTAGACTTTTTTTATTACTGAAATTTACAAAAAGTTATCTAAAATATTTACATGCTTTTATTTGATTTACCCAAAATTTTAATTAAAGTAGTATGTCTAATATCATTTTTTTTAAATAATTTACTTAAAATAATTTTTTTGAAAAAAACTTTCTTACTAAAAAAAGTCTAAAACATTTATCTCTATTCAAAAAAAAAAAATTAAAAAAAATACTCATAGTGAAGGATATTATCTATCCCTCATTTATTTAGTTAATTTCTAACTTATTTTTTATAATTTTTTTAAAAAACTTCCTTACCAAAAAAAGTCTAAAATATTTATCTCAGTTCAAAATAAATTTAAAAAAAATAATTATACTTTTAAAATATTAATAATTCTTATTAATATACACTCATACCCTAAACCTCATATACCCTAAACCCTAAACCTCATATACCCACATACCCTAAACCTCATATACCCTCATACCCTAAACCCTAAACCTCTCATATATATACCCTAAACCCTAAATCTCATATACCCTAAACCCTATACTCTATACCCTATACCCAAAACCCAAAACCCTATACCCTATACCCTATACCCTATACCCTATACCCTATACCCTATATAGAGTATAAGGTATAGGGTATATGATATAGGGTATAGGGTATATGGTATAGGGTATAGGGTATAGTATATAGGGTATATAGTATAGGGTATAGGGTATAGGGTATAGGTTATACCCTATAGGGTATATGGTATAGGGTATAGGGTATATCCTATAGGGTATAGGGTATAGAGTATAGGGTATAGGGTATACTCTATAGGATATAGGGTATAGGGTATACCCTATACCCTAAATCCTACAGGGTATACCCTATAGGGTATAGGGTATATGGTATACCCTAAACCCTACAGGGTATATCCTATAGGGTATAGGGTATACCCTATAGGGTATAGGGTATAGGGTATACCCTCCTATACCCTATATCCTAGGGATGGCCAAACCGGACCGGAACCGGAAAACCGGATCGGAACCGGTCCGGAAAAGCCCGGAACCGCCATGAACCGGGGAGAAAACCGGAACCGGGGTAATCGGAACCGGTTTGGAGGCGGGCCGGTTAAGGTTCACCAAAATGGTGAACTGGACCGGAAAAAGCCCGGAACCGTACGAAAATTTGTTGTTTTTCAATAGAACCGGCCCGGAACCGGATCGAAAAAGCCCGGAACCGGACCAAACCCGTGAGAAAACCGGAACCGGATAACCGGAACCGTGAGAAAAGCGGGCCGGTTAAGGTTCACCTCCTCGCCGAACCGGAACCGGCGGTTCAAGGCCCGGAACCGGAACCGGACCGGATTTGGCCATCCATACTATATCCTATAGGGTATACCCTCCTATACCCTATATCCTATAGGGTATACCCTATACCCCCTATAGGGTATACCCTATACCCTATAGGGTATACCCTATACCTTATATGGTATACCCTATATCCTATACCCTATACCCTATACTCTATACCATATAGAGTATAGGGTATACCCTATACCCGATATCCTATAGGGTATACCCTATAGGATATAGGGTATAGGATACAGAGTACTAGCCTAAGCCTGTGTCCAAGGCCACGTTTTTTGTTTTTGTTTGTTTTTTTTTTAAAAAAAAAAATTAAATAAAAAAAATTAAAATAATTTTTTTTTAATTTTTTTTTTTGGCAAAATGTGAAAGGGACCAAATAATTCCTCCATTTTGAAATTCAAACTGAATGAAGAGAGAGAGAGAGAGAAAGTGTGGGTATGTGTGTGTTTTTTTTTAAAAAAAAAAAAAGATTTTTTTTTTAAAGGGAGGACAAAATGGGAAAGTGACAAAATAGTGGGGGCAAAACGGTAAAGTTGACGGATGGAACTGTTCATGGAACAGTGCCAACCTTCCCTCATTTATACTATAGATAGGGTATAGGGTATACCCTATAGGGTATAGGGTATACCCTATAGTACATAGGGTATAGAGTATAGAGTATAGAGTATAGGGTATACCCTATAGGGTATCGGGTATAGGGTATACCCTATACCCTATAGGGTATAAGGTATATGGTATAGGGTATAGGGTATACCCTATACCCTATACCCTATGTCCTATACCCTATACCATATACCCTATACCATATACCCTATACCCTATACTCTATACCCTATACCCTATACCCTATACCCTATACACTATACACTATACCGTATATCCTATACACTATATACTATACCATATACAATATATACTATACCCTATACCCTAAATGTATAGTTTTTTTATTTTTTATGAATATAAATAAATATTTTGGACGTTTTTTAGTATTGAAGTTTTTTTCAAAAAGTTATATAAAAAAAGTTAGAAAAAAAATAAACAAATGAAAGTATAATAAAGAAATCAGGGACGGGAAATTTTTTTTAATTTTTATTTGTAAATGTATATATATATATATTTTTTTATGAATATAAATAAATATTTTGGACATTTTTTAGTATTGAAGTTATTTTCAAAAAGTTTTATTAAAAAAAGTTAGAAAATTAATAAACAAATGAAAGTATAATAAAGAAATCAGGGACGGGTAAAATTCTTTAATTTTTTATTTATAAATGTATAGTTTTTTTTATTTGTAAAAAAATCCACTACTAACCAACATCTCAAATAATTTTATTTATCAAAAAAATAAAAAAAATAAAAAGTTTATGTGTTATTGTCCGTCCCTCTTATATTATATACTTTTATTTCTTTAAGAATTCTTAAATTTTTTTATATAAAAAATCCGTCACTAATCCGTCGCTAACCTAAAATATAAATTTAATAATTATTTTGAATAATTTAGCAACGACTGAAATCCGTCGGTAATAATATGTAATTAATTTACCGAGGGATTATAATTCGTCGGTAATTAAATCCGTCACTAATCCGTCGCTAACCTAAAATATAAATTTAATAATTATTTTAAATAATTTAGCAACGACTCAAATTCGTCAATAATAATATGTAATTGATTTGCCGACAAATTTTATTCCGTCGGTAATCAAATCCGTCACTAATCCGTCGCTAACCTAAATTATAAATTTAATAATTATTTTAAATAATTTAACAACGACTCAAATTCGTCGGTAATAATATGTAATTGATTTACCGACGGATTTTAATCCGTCGGTAATCTAATCCGTCACTAATCCGTCGCTAACCTAAAATATAAATTTAATAATTATTTTAAATAATTTACCGACGAATTTTAATCTGTCGGTAATTAATTCCGTCACTAATCCATCACTAACCTAAAATATAAATTTAATGTTTATTTTAAATAATTTAGCAACGACTCAAATACGTCGGTAATAATATGTAATTAATTTACCGACGGATTTTAATCCGTCGGTAATTAAATCCGTCACTATTCCGTCGCTAACCTAAAATATAAATTTAATATTTGTTTTAAATAATTTAGCAACGACTCAAATCCGTCAGTAAAAATATCCGTCGCCATTCCGTCACAAATTCGTCGGTAAAAAAGTGCGCAAATTTTTGGCGCCAAAATGGTGACGGATTAGAGACGAAATGGAATTCGTCGGCATATCCGTCACTAAATTCGTCGGTAATCTCGTCCTAATTTCGTTTTTTGTTTTTCACCCCAGGTCATTGCTATTTCGTCGCTAATCCGTCGGTATTAGTGACGAATTTATTTTCGTCACTAATTTCCGTCGGTATCTGTCAGTTTTCTTGTAGTGCGCGACCCTTTATAAGTGCCTTTTAATATAATAAAAGTGCACTAGGGGCGTTTTAGTACATTCGCATCTCATTCCTAGGCTTCCGAGGATTTTTCGTAAGTTTCTTAGGCTGGAAGGACCTTTGGGAAATTATCCAGTTTGGACCTTTAAGGAATTATCCAGGAAGTGTCCAGAATTCGCCACCTTGCATGCTTCTAGAAGGAAAAAGGTTATGGCTTGACTTGTCGAGTGACGGAACGAGCCACGGAAAAGCTACTCGTTGCGTCGTGCGACACTCTTGGCCAGATCCCATGCAGCTATAAATTCAGCCCTCCCCCTCTCATTTCAGGATCTTTTTTCCACTCCTTAGCGTCACTCTGTCAAAATACGCCCAAAACCTCATTTCTCTCCTCCTACACACACAAACACACACCAATTCTCTCAAATCCACTCTCTCTTCAATCTCTCCTTCACACACTTCACACAAACACATTGAAGATCCAAATCTCATACACGTACTGGGTTCTAATCCTCCTTCTGAAGCTGAATCGAATGTCTCTATACCTAACTTGGTATAAAGATAGAGGATCTACAAGGGTAACGAATCCTAACTCTCTTTCTCTTTCTCGATTTTCATTACTTAGTGTAATTGCCATGCTTAATCTAATGTTTGGTTTAGAACCTGATTAAATATAGCATGCTTTAATCTGAATGTTCTGATCATACATCTATTCTCGTAATAATGCATGTTTTGATTGGTATGTTTATGATTATGTTCTTATCTTAGCTTGAACACCAAGTAGAGTGTGGATCAATCATATCCACACTCTCTTCGGGTTTATCTCCATCTTTGTGATATTAGTGATCTGTAATCTGATCTTGCTTTGTCACATTTGTTCATTGCTTTCTCTGTAATCCAGCTTGTAAAGCCTCTGCATATTGGCAGGGTGTGTAACGCGACACACTTGGCCATTCTGGTCCTGTGTCGTGTGATACACCTAGCCCATCTACAGCAGGTTCTTTCGGTTGTAATCTGTTCTGATCAATGTAATCGGGATGTGGCCCCCCGCACCAAGTGGCTCACAAGTTGTATTCCTCTCAGTTGATCAATAAAGCAAAGCATTAAAATGCATTTATACACATTTTGTCACACTAATTGCACACACTTATGAATGATATTGGATGTTGAACATTGAAAGACTCATTTACAAGGCATGTTGGGTGAACTCTCAGTTCTTCCCAACACGTAAACATTTTTTGATTTCAAAAGGGTTTTAAAGTTTCCTTTAAAACAGCGTGGAGACTCTCATTAATCTTCTAAAAATCGGCGAGCGTACATTCAGGTATTACGAAATATTGAGGTCCAAGGGACCCAACCCGGTTTCCACAAGCTTTCCCCTAAATGGGAAGGTCCGTATCAAGTCACTCAAGTCATTAAAGAGGGGACCTACAAACTGCGGACAGAAGAAGGAAAATATCTAAAAAAACGCTTGGAACAACGATCACATTAGAAAAATACTATTTTTGATCTTTCTATACTAAAGTGTTATAGAAATGATGATAGAGGTAACAAATGTATCAAAAGCAAGGCGTTGGGAGTACTTTTGTAACTCAGAAGAAACATGAAAGTGATATCCTCACTACTGAAAGCAACAAAGTGAATGCCCGCCAAAAAAAAAGCGGATGCCAGCACGGTCACAACCTGCTGATGCGCTGTGATCTTTTTATCGCGGGTCGCATGCCCAAAAGGATGCCAGCAACCGGACACGCCCTGCTGATGCGAGGTGATCTCATTGATCACAGACCGCACACCCATATGTATAAAGGCCAAAATTGAGCCCGTACTCGATCGCCACAAGACTCATGGAGTCCAAACGCGTGAACCATCCAGATGGATATGGAAGCCAGCACGGCCCAAAACCTGTTGATGCGCGGTGGCCTTGTTGGCCGCTAACCGCATGCTCGTATGTAAAAAGGCCAAAATTGAGCCCTTACCAGTGCCACTAGACTCCAAAGAGTCCAAAAACGCGCAACTACCAAATGTGGATATGAAAATTAGCACCTGTTACGCATGATGATCCGTGGACTAGCCTCACGACCATATTCTGCATGCCCATATGAAAGCAGCTTACCTTGGCTCTTTCGAAATACGCCACAGATCTAAGAGTCCAGACCGCATAAAATCAAGAAGGTGAGTGGACGAGAGTGATGTGCAGTTGGAGACCACAATACAGACCGAGGCAAAACCTCAAAGTCTAAAAGGCCACAAATAACTGTGATCATAGTGAAAAAGGTTAACTCTCATGGTAAAACTTAAAAGGTTTTTTAATGAAAGGTTACTAACTCATAACGCGGCCTACAAACTGGTAAAGGCACTACATTGCCCGCGGCCAAACATTGAGCATAAATGATCATTCATAAGTCTTATAAGCTTAAAAAGGAAGAGCAAGAATACAAATTTATTAAAGTTACTTCTTTTTATAAACAAAGTATTCAACATTGCAAAGACTCAAAAGCTAAAGACAAGAGTAGAATGGATCAAAGATTTTTTTTCCATTAATAGATAAAGGAAATTACAAAAACCTACATCTATTAAATAAAAGAAAAAACAAAAATTACAAAGAAAATCCTACTTCTAAGCAGTTGAAGGAGCAGGCTCCTGGGTTGGTATGACCTCTGGGGTTAGAGCAGGAGTTAAAAGAGGATCAGTTGAAGCAGAGTCAGAGGCAGGAGCAGGTGTTGACCGCGTCATAAATAGCTCACTGACCGCAGGCCCATTGGGAAATAGGTGAGCAGCAACGGCTTCTAGTGTTAGCTTTTCCTCACTCCACCTTAGCGTATCAAGCTCATCTATAAGGCTGGGGGTGGTGACCGCGACAAGAGGAGGCAAGGTTGATGCTGTTGCTGCATCAAAATTATCAATGTCCTCTTGAGCCAGAGTGACCAATGCATGCCCGGGCAGACATTCCAGATCGGTGGGGATCAAAGAGCCAATAATGGCCAATTGTTCCACATAAAATTTGCCCGTATCAGCAAACTTCCTTAGTTGCGTCTTATTAGCAACATCAAACTGTGAAGAGTACTCTACCAAGATTTCATATTTAAACTATTGGGAGTCTCTGAACTCTTCAACAGCTTCCTTGCGAGCAGTGGCAAGCTGGGTATCCTTCTCAAGCTGGAATTGCTTCAAGGGAAACAACTCTTCAGATAATTTGTCCACTTGAGCCTCCAAGTCCAGAACTTGCTTCTTGGAGGCCTCCAACCTGCTCGAATACTCCTTTACCCTCTTCTCCAGCTACTCCTTATGACCGCGATACTCATCCCTCAGACCCTTAGCTCGCTCCATAGATTTGAGCACCTCATCATGTTTTTCACAGAAGTGCTTGAGTTCACTCTCTTTCTCCTTCAGAAAGTAAGCCAGGGCCTTATTTTCCTCCAGCACCTTCCCCAGGGCTTTGTTCTTGTCTGTGAGGGAGGCAGCCTGCTCATCCGTTATTTCACAGAGCCTCATGGCGTCATTGGCTATCTGAAAAAGAAGGAAAACTCGGTCAGTAAGCAGCAATCATAAAAAAGATAGAAAAATAAAAAAAAAAGGGAGTAAAGAATTACTTCCGTGGCCATGAAGCCTATGTTTCCCGCCAAGGCAGAGGCATTCATTTTGGCCCCTACATTCTCGTACAAGTCAGGGGAATAGAGCATGTTAAAAAGATCAAGCCCCACCATCGAGTTGTGCCCTCTATGAGAATATAGGTCAACCCCTTTAACTGGGGGCACCTCTCCGATCTTGTTACTCAGACTCCACGCGGCCTCACGAGAATCGATGTTGGAGAGGGGATAAGCGTTGGCACAGATGAACCCCATTCTGGCCGGTGAGTTAGAGATAGTAAGGGTGATGACCTCGGGCTGTTGAATCCTCGGATGTTTCTTCCTACGAGAACCCTCTACCTCGAGCTGGCTCCTTTTTCTTCCCCGATCAGCATTATTAGGTGAAGGGGCGCAAACATCAGTAGGATCGCGGTCACGGTTTGATCGGGAGCAGGGAGGAAGATCTTTTGTCTTTGGTACCCCATGGACACCGAAAAGCAGATTTCCAGAAGTCCTGTCCACCACGGGCAAAGTAACACCAGGAGGAGAGGTCTTCTTCAAGGCCTCCTGCCTTGCCTTGTTCTCCTTAGCCAATTGGCGTGCCCTGGCTGCCTTCAGCTCTGCCTGAGATAACTTGGGGGCCATTGTTGGATCTATTGGATCTGCGTCGAAGAAAAAAAGGAAGAAATGGTTAGACCACAGTTCAAAGAAACATCAAAAACAAGGAAAAATCAGTTCACAAGGGCAAAAAATAGAGACCAATCCAAGCAGGAGGTTTGCAGACCGCGCCCATCATGCACGTCCCACATTTGGACTCAAAGTCAAACAACTCATGAACCCTCTAGCCGGGATCATGGAGTAGGGGCTCAATAGCAACCTAGGGGCATAGTAGCTACCTTTCCTTGGAGGTGCCACCCCTGCGATGATCAGCAACGGTTCGCTGTCTTTAATCGCACTCACGTCGAAAACCGACTGAATTCTCTCGATCACGAACTGGGTTAAGCATTTGGCATTGGCAATTTGAAGGCCTTCAAATTCGAAGGGGCCAGGGTATGAACTAGCAGAAACCCTAATGGGAGCAACACCATCCGATCCGGGAAAGTTCCATCCAAACCTACTCTCAATCACCAAAATGTTCTTATGGTTTCATTAGTCAAATTTGTTTGAGGAAGGAGAAAAAGTGCGGGCAGAGTTGTTCTTGGTTTTCTGGTCAAGGTCGCCGTTGGTTATTTGGTTAGAATAAAAGGCATAAATCCCAGAAAGAGAAGGTTCATAGCCAAGAACCCTACATACTACAATGAAAGAGACTAAGGCTCGAACAGTGTTTGGGGTCAGGTGAATAGGAAGGCATCTATTAAAATCTAGAAATTGGGTGATGAAAGGGTCTAGGGGAAGCCTAAGTCCGTTCTCAAACTGGACCCCGTAGAAAATGCAGGCTTTATTATCCCCGCGGATATCAGCCACGGTCTCTGGCCGCAGTTTCCCCTTGATCTCCACCTCCTGCAGCTCGTGGACATAGAAGGAATTGGGGTCAACACCAAAAGTTGTATACAACTCCATCCCCAAATCCGAACAAGACCCTCCTTTCTTCTTCTTCTTCTGGCCATGGCCAGTTGTAGAGGCACGAGCGTGGCTCTAACAGCGAGCAGCAGCAATCTCCTCCGGTCTCTCAGCAAAGGCATTTACTATCTCAACTGCCCGTTGTGCTGTGCTCACCGTCATACGGTCCAAAGTACTGCAGTCATCAACCTCCGTCTTTGAGCTATCAGAGCCAAGGAGATCAGAAGTTGATTCCGATGATGACTCCACCACCCTTCGGCTTCCACCACGACCATATCAGTGTGTTCATTATCGCTGCTCCCCAAATTCACCACCGTTCTAGGTTGGGCCTCTATTTGGGCGGCTGGTGCAACTGCGGTCAAGGGTTCTACCTCCAAGGGCAAGTTCAAGTCCACCGCGAGCACACCACTGGCATCAAGGCTACTGATACTTCAGTATCATCCATCAGGTCTACTTTCTCCCAATCAGTTCTCACTCTGGCAGTAGGATCTAAGCGGGCTCTCCTCACCAGCTCTACGGCATTCAACGCCTGATCTCTCTCACGGGGAAACCTGCACAACACCCTCATAATAAAATTTCTTATACGGTGTACATCACCTAGCACCAGCATATCTCCAGATAAGTACATCCGTTTCTTGGCTTCCCACAACCGGGGTGAAACCCAATTTTCCTAGTCATACCTGACCAAGAAATACTTAAAAAATCAAGGGATAACCTAACATAAGAGGTATCCACCTTCCTATAGATACCACCAGACTTCTTGTCAACGATAAAGGTATCAGGAGTGGTGCTATCACCTAACTCTAAAGACGATCCATTCTATAAGTCATTCTAAGGTAGAAGAGACTAAGAGATAAGGAGAAAAGAGAGAATGAATCACTTACGGAAAAGGATTAGCACGAAGGAACGATTAAGGAAGCTGAGCAAGATATTCTCTCTTTAAAGACAATTTCAAACTCTAAAGGTGATAAAAGAATAAGAAAGGAGAAGGGTTTAATATTTATAGGCCAACCAATATGGGTTGACCCGTATTAATGATCCCACAAATCATATTCTCTCGAATCATGAATTGGCGGAAGTTTTCAATTTTTAAATTATTGGTGGTTGGCATTTATGGCGCCCTTTGGAATTCGGGAAGCGTCACCTACGTACCTGACATGCGCTGGCGCCTCAACAGTCAAAGGGGCCCACTCGAAACTTATTCGGGAAGCAACCCAAAGCTTCCACCAACTTATACCAAACTCCCCTCACGTGCGTAACAACAAGGGAGTCTAAGCCATACCAAAAAAAATATACAACACTTGTGACCGCGAAGGCGATCTGACTGCAGACCGATCTTCACATATGTAGCTCCTCGCTCAGACCATGAATGATTCCTCGCTCGAAGATAAGGGCCACTGATGAGCCCGGTGTTGGGTTTTACGGGTCCATGCGCAGCGGAATTAAGCATTAAAAACATAAAACCCAAGAAGCCCTAGGATCCGTTCTATACAATTAATTTGAATATCAATGAAATAGAATTAAACCAACCTTGAAACGCTTTCCGGTCTTGAGCTATCGAACGATTTGATTATGTGATATTGAATCACAAACTTCGTTCTTCAACTTGCTTGAACTCTAGGTCTTGATCGATGAACGAGCGAAGACCCTCTTTTGGTATCCACACCTTCGAATGAATCCAAGAACAATTTCTTATCGATTGCTAGATCTAAACCTTGAAGAATATTGAGAGAATTTGATTGTGAATTTTGCTTTAAAATTTCGGCTAGGCTTTTAGGTCTGACAGAGCCCTTGTATTTATACTACAAATAGTGTAAATACCTCTTCTAATCAAATTAGGAGAGACAGGCTGTCAACACGCGTATTGGCCTATTATGTCGCGCGGTATATCAAGCCATTGGCTTGATATGTCGCGTGACATAAGTAGCCGCCGAGCCTCTCAATCATTCTTCCTCAGGTTTAACCAATTCATTCTAGTTGTGTGTGACCCAATAGGATTACATCATGTTGGCAATGAGATCGATCATATCGAACCTCATAAGACATAAGCGGACTCTAGCAAGCCATTATGTCTACCCAAATGATGCAACGTAAGAGTTCACGTTTCCAACGGTGTACTTCCATTTATCCCTTTTTGTCTCACGATGTTATATTGAACACAAGTCATGGTCCTTGTCGACTTGTTGTTGTTCAATGCTTTCTCGATTCTTGAGTATAATGATAATTCCAATCATATTGGGGTACGGCCATACACTTTCATCATTATCACTCATCGAGGGGCCCAAGCATAACATCTCTCTTCCGAGGGACAAACTCCTTCTTGACTTATCATCCTTCCCATCATGAATCCGATCATGCCAATGATAGCCTTTATAGATATCGTGTTAAGATATCGTTTGACTAAAATCAAACATGGCTTTCATCATATGTAAGGTTATGATAGTCTCAGGTCTAGGAAATAAATGAAGTAACCGTATGAGATTTAAGTATGACATTTGACCATTACATAAATCTCATGCGGGTCATGTCCAGTTACTTGTTCTCTAACAAGTACCCATAATTTCAATGTGCATCTCTTATGCATATAATCATCACATGATTATCCATTGACAGTTATACTAATCTATTCTCTTAATAATTAGGGACAGTGATTATTATAAACAAATATACAAAACATATAATAATCAAATAATAAACATCTCATATAATAATAAATAATGTCAACACATAAGTCTATCAATCATAGGCCTAGGGCATAACACCAGCAGTCTCCCACTTGCACTAGGCCCAATCTACCATGTATCGAATACCCGTGGACCTAACATGACCATCATGTTTAGCTTGTGAGAGAGCCTTAGTTAGTGGGTCCGCCACGTTGTCATCGATGTCTACTCTGCATATCTTAACGTCTTCCCTTTCACATATCTCACGGATAATGTGGAAACGTCGAAGTATGTGTTTGGATCTCTGGCGTGATCTTGGTTCCTTTGCTTGTGCAATGGCACCATTGTTATCACAAGAAAGTTCAATAGGATCTACGATGCTTGGAACGACTTCCAAATCACTAATGAACTTCTTGATCCAAGCTGCTTCCTTAGGCTGCATCGGATGCCGCTATGTACTCGGCTTCGGTTGTAGAATCGGCGACGGTACTTTGCTTGGAACTTTTCCAACTCACGGTGCCTCCATTAAGCATAAACAAAAATCCAGGCTGCGATCTAAAATCATCTTTGTCGGTTTGGAAGCTAGCATTTGTGTAGCCTTTGACTACAAGATCTTCTTCCATTCCTCCAAAGACCAAGAATACATCCTTAGTTCTTCGTAAGTACTTAAGGATATTCTTGGCTTGCTATCCAATGTGGTTCGCTAGGGATCGAGATTGGTACCTACTCGTCATGCTTAGAGCACACGAGACATCGGGTCTAGTACATAACATAGCATACATGATAGACCCAATTGCCGAAGCATATGGAATACCATTCATTCTCTTTCGCTCATCATTAGTCTTTGGACATTGATTCTTGCTAAGAGATATACCATACAACATTGGCAAATTCCCTCTTTTAGAATTTTCCATTTGGAATCTTCTAAGGACTTTGTCAATGTAAGTACTTTGACTTAAACCAATCATCCTCTTGGATCTATCTCTATAGATCTTGATACCAAGGATATATGCGGCTTCGCCCATATCTTTCATTGAAAAGCACTTTCCCAACCAAGACTTGACGGTCTCTAGTGCGGGAATGTCATTTCCAATGAGTAAGATATCGTCGACATACAACACTAAAAATAGTGCTACGCTCCCACTAATTTTCTTGTATACACAAGGTTCATCTTCGTTCTTGATAAAGCCAAATTCCTTGATTGCTTCATCAAAACGTAGATTCCAACTCCTTGAAGCTTGCTTCAATCCATAAATAGTTTACGCAACTTACACACCTTGTTAGAATTTTACGGGTGACAAAACCTTCGGGTTGTATCATGTATACATCCTCAAGTAACTTCCCATTAAGGAAAATTTGTTTTGACATCCATTTGCCATATCTCATAGTCATAATATGCGGCTATGGCAAGTAAAATTCTAATAGACTTAAGCATAGCTACGGGCGAAAAGGTTTCATCATAGTCTATGCCATGAATCGCCTATATCCCTTAGCTACTAGCCTAGCCTTATAGGTGTGCACCTTCCCATCCATGTCGGTCTTCTTCTTGAAAACCCATTTGCACCCTATGGTTTTTACTCCTTCGGGTGGATCAATCAAGTTCCAAACTTGATTATCAGCCATGGATTGTAATTCGGATTTCATGGCTTCTTGCCATTTTTCCGAATCCGGAGCGGACATCGCTTCTTGATAGCAAGTGGGTTCATCATTTTCGATTAACTCCACTTCATCATTTTCCGTAACGAGAAATCCATATCTCTCGGGTTCGGATCGTGATCTACCACTTTGGCGAGGAACTTGTGCATCTTGAACCGGTTCCACAACGGTTTGTGAACTTGGTTCAGTTTCTACCATTGGTTCAATGTTGTTTTCGGGTTCTCGAACTTCTTCGAGATCTATTTTACTCCCACTGGTTCCTTTGCGAAGAAACTCCTTTTCTAAGAAAGTACCATTTCGAGCAACAAACACTTTGTTCTCGTTTCGGTTGTAGAAATAGTATCCTTTGGTTTCCTTAGGATATCCCACAAAAACACATTTATCGTATTTAGGTGCTAGCTTGTCAGAAGTTAACTTCTTGACATATGCATCACAACCCCAAATCTTCATGAAAGACAAACTAGGTTTTCTTCCATGCCACATCTCATATGGGGTCTTTTGAACCGATTTGGTAGGAACTCTGTTTATAGTGAAAGCGGCGGTTTCTAGTGCATGTCCCCAAAGGATAAAGGAAGCTCAACTTGACTCATCATAGAACGAACCATGTCTAACAAAGTTCTATTCCTCCTTTCGGACACACCATTCCATTGTGGTGTTCGGGTGGAGAGAGTTACGAAGCGATTCCACAACTCTTAAGATGACTCAAATTCTTGGCTCAAATATTCACCACCTCGATCGGATCGAAGTACCTTAATAGTTTTGCCAAGTTGATTTTGCACCTCATTTTGAAATATTCGAAATATCTCAAACGATTCACTCTTATGTTTCATTAGATAAACATATCCAAATCTACTATAATCATCGGTGAATGTTATGAAGTACCGAAATCCTCCCTAGCATCGCTACTCGTAGGCCCACATACATCGGTATGTATGAGTCCTAATAAGTCGCCCGCCCTTTCACCGGTTTTGGTAAATGGGTCCTTGGTCATCTTGCCAAGTAAACAAGATTCGCATGTCTCATATGATTCATAATCATGTGAGTCCAAAAATCCATCTTTGTGGAGTTTAGAAATGCGTTTCTCGTTTATATGGCCAAGAGGCGACAATGCCATAAGTAAGTGTGGTTTACATCATTGGGTTTAGATTTCTTGTTAATGTTATAGACATCATTATCGCGATTTTCAACATCAAGAATATAAAGGCCATTGAATGAAACAATGATACAATAATGCATATCACTCTTGTAAATAGAAAATTTCTTATCACATATAAGAAAATTAAAACCTTCATTATCCAAACATGAAATCGAAATAATATTCCTACTTAACGCCGGAACGTAATAACAATTGTTCAAAACAAGTATTAGTCCACTAGGTAAAGTAACTTCATAAGTTCCTACGGCTAATGCGGCAACTCTTGCTCCATTCCCCACACGTAGGTCCACTTCACCTTCCTTAAGCATCCTTCGTTCTTTAGACCCCTGCACATTTAAACAAATGTGAGTTCCACATCCGGTATCCAATACCCAAGAACTAGAAGTAGATAGGAATATATCTATAACAAAGATACACGAAGTTGAAGCAACTCCTTTGCTCTTCTTCGGTGCTTCCTTGTATTTTGCGCAATTTCTCCTCCAATGTCCAATCTCATTGCAATGGAAGCGGATTGCGTCCTCTTGGGACTTAGGCTTAGCCTCTTTAGGCTTGGAGGCCTCTTTGGGCTTGGCAACCTTTGCCTTAGGATTAGCAACCTTTGCTTTTCCTTTACCCTTGAACCCTTTCCCCTTGTTAACCATTAGCACTTGATCGGTCTTCTTCTCGACAATCTTGGTTTCCTTGATAGTCAACATTTGAACTAACTCGGAAAGGTTTCTATTCATTCCACCCATGTTATAGTGCATTATGAAATGACTAAAACTTTTAGGTAATGAATTCGGTATTATGTCGGTAGCCAACTCTTGGCTAATTGGAAAACCGAGCCTTTCAAGATGCTCAATGTGGCCCTTTAACTTGAGAGCGTGGGGACCAACGGCTTGTCCTTCACTCATCTTGCATGAGGTCAAGGATGCAAGCGTGTTGTACCTTTCTTGCCTAGCTTGTATTTGGAACATTTCCATCGGCCGATTGTTTAAGTCATTGTCCCCAAGTGCTCAAGATTCTTCGAAGACTCTTGCACATGGCGGAGAGCATAAGGCAACTAACATGCTGTAGAGTCACGCTTGTGCTTGAGATATTGTTCCCTTATTGCCCTAGCGGCATTAGCGACGAGGTTCGGGTGGAATAGGTTCGGTGAACGTACGGTTTCTCCTCTTGTTTGAGAACAATTCTCAAACTACGGATCCAATCCATATAGTTTGTACCATTCTCTTCCAACTTTTCCTTCTCAAGGACGGATCGCAGTGAAAAGTGATTATTGTTTGATGCCATTTATTCTACAAAAAGATATACATAAAATATGAACACATATAAGTAAACATATCATATGAGAAGTATAGTGCATTTAAATAAATGCTCCCACTAAATTATACACCTTCAAATGCAAATAAGCATAATATACATTTAATGGGCTAAGATCCAACTTTAATTCAATTTCAAGTTTGCTATGGCAAACCGCTCAAAATTAAATTAATTAGGTAGAAAACATCAATCATATCACATATATGACTCTTAGATCTTTTATGAGATCAATTCAAGACATCATATGTCTAGGCATATTTTAATCTCATCTTATGCCTTGGGTCCAAAACCATTTTGATAACCCAATTAAGTTCATTCACTTTAAAACGTATAGGAACCACCATTTCCTCATCTTGCTCGCATTCGAATAGAATCAAAGCACCTTGCTATGGCAAGCCCACCCAAAACTATCCGAATGGTCTCAAGTGTTTTTAATCATGAATTGGCATAAAGAACTTAAAAGTTAAATGAAGGTTCTTTAAAGGTAGATTATAAGCACATCGAAAGATAGTCAAAATCATGCACCAGGTAAGTTCCCGGGAAGATAGGTGAGCCGTAAGGACTTCTTAAGTACCAACTCTTCCTTAGACGGAACTCTCCTAGACATGCATAATTAGAAATCAACTACGATTAGGCAACATAATCCTTACCTTTTATAAACAATCGGTTTCCTTTTAAATTTCGCGTATTTATGACTTGTTTCCATAAACAATCATAAGATCCAAAATTTACAATGTCTAAATCTAAACATATTAGGAAACTAAATATCATGTTTCAACTAAACATCTAATTTAATAATTCTTAACAATTAAGAACAAATAATTCATGCATCGCAACAATTAATAAAACACATTTAAATTAATTAAGCATGCATAAACAATGAATCAATCTAGCATGGACTTATAAACTCAATTTTATAACATCCAATTTTTCATACACATTGCAATAATTATTAAAATCATATTTTAATTAATTAATCATGTATATCAATGAATCAATCTATCGCGGACTTATAAACTCAATTTTATAACATCCAGTTTTCATATTAACATATCGAGATTGTAAACACAATCACGGAATAGCGAGAAAATTTGAACAAAGCAGTTACGCCGGTTTTGGCTTGTTATGTCGCGTGACAACATCGGCCCAGGCTTAATATGTCGCGCGACGTAACGGGCCGGTTAACTAATTCCACGTGGCTCGATATGTCGCACGACATGGCGGACGAGGTTACGAGATTTCAGTTCGAACCAATACAGATTACGGCCAATTAAATCACATAAAACGGCCTTTTCTGATTTAATTCGGCATAAATTGAAAACTTGATTTTCACATTGTTTCACATAAACAATTAAAATGCTATCACATACAAAACATGCAATAAGCATATAAACAATTTATATCTTAAACCTAGCATGTTAATTCAAACTTAATCATACGAACCTGGCTCTGATACCTTTGTTGGGTTTTACGGGTCCATGCGCAGCGAAATTAAGCATTAAAACATAAAACCCAAGAAGCCCTAGGATCCGTTCTATACAATTAATTTGAATACCAATGAAATAGAATTAAACCAACCTTGAAACGCTTTCCGGTCTTGAGCTATCGAACGATTTGATTATGTGATATTGAATCACAAACTTCGTTCTTCAACTTGCTTGAACTCTAGGTCTTGATCGATGAACGAGCGAAGACCCTCTTTTGGTATCCACACCTTCGAATGAATCCAAGAACAATTTCTTGTCGATTGCTAGATCTAAACCTTGAAGAATATTGAGAGAATTTGATTGTGAATTTTGCTTTTAAAATTTCGGCTAGGCTTTTAGGTCGACAGAGCCCTTGTATTTATACTACAAATAGTGTAAATACCTCTTCTAATCAAATTAGGAGAGACAGTGTCAACACGCGTATTGGCCTATTATGTCGCGCGGTATATCAAGCCGTTGGCTTGATATGTCGCGTGACATAAGTAACCGATTACGAGCCTCTCAATCATTCTTCCTCGAGGTTTAACCAATTCATTCTAGTTGTGTGTGACCCAATAGGATTACATCATGTTGGCAATGAGATCGATCATATCGAACCTCATAAGACATAAGCGGACTCTAGCAAGCCATTATGTCTACCCAAATGATGCAACGTAAGAGTTCACGTTTCCGCGGTGTACTTCCATTTATCCCTTTTTGTCTCACGATGTTATATTGAACACAAGTCATGGTCCTTGTCGACTTGTTGTTGTTCAATGCTTTCTCGATTCTTGAGTATAATGATAATTCCAATCATATTGGGGTACGGCCATACACTTTCATCATTATCACTCATCGAGGGGCCCAAGCATAACATCTCTCTTCCGAGGGACAAACTCCTTCTTGACTTATCATCCTTCCCATCATGAATCCGATCATGCCAATGATAGCCTTTATAGATATCGTGTTAAGATATCGTTTGACTAAAATCAAACATGGCTTTCATCATATGTAAGGTTATGATAGTCTCAGGTCTAGGAAATAAATGAAGTAACCGTATGAGATTTAAGTATGACATTTGACCATTACATAAATCTCATGCGGGTCATGTCCAGTTACTTGTTCTCTAACAAGTACCCATAATTTCAATGTGCATCTCTTATGCATATAATCATCACATGATTATCCATTGACAGTTATACTAATCTATTCTCTTAATAATTAGGGACAGTGATTATTATAAACAAATATACAAAACATATAATAATCAAATAATAAACATCTCATATAATAATAAATAATGTCAACACATAAGTCTATCAATCATAGGCCTAGGGCATAACACCAACACCCGGGCCTTTCAGACCGGGGTTAAGCTCGATCTGGTCCAAAGGCCAAATTATGATGTTTTATATCCAAAGATCGCGGGCACCTAGACCGCGATCACAAGATCGTCTACAAGATGACTGCGTCGGCCATGATTGTGATTATGAAAAGACCGCGTTGACCATGTTGATCGCGGTCTAATACCAGACTCCCGATTTTATCATTTAGACTCCCGGTTAAAATCAAAGCTAGTGAAACAGAGGTCCGTACCTACGTTGACACCAAGAGCCGGCTTGTCCCCATCGCATTAAATGGTGGCTCGGCGCTTACTATGCGCGTAAGGCGCCGCACCAACTATCGCCTGTTTCCTTTGTCCTTGTACAATCAAAGAAATCCCTTTGCAGTAAATCTTACTTTATTGTACGAGCCCACCAGATGTGGACACGTGTATTAGGTCAAATGACGAAGATATCCTTCGGGGCTGACATCATCAACATCTCTCTCTTACTATATATATTATCCCTTATCCCCATGGACAGAGAGAGGTGAAAAATCACCATTGTAAGTCACATTATCTAAACTCTAACACACAACTCACTAAGATATTATAAGTCTTATTCTAAGTTATTAAGCCTTCAGATATCTTACTCTCACACCCGAGGGCCTGAGCTGGATTAAATTTTGATTTGATCTCTGACGGTAATTCTTGTCTTTGTTGTGTTATAGGTACAATTATCTTATACAAGCTAGATATCCTAATTCAATGAAATCATGAAAGTCGTGGCGTCATCAAAAAATTTAACAAAATGATTGCTAAGGCTATAATTTTGTTGCTTGCCATGATCTTTCACAAAGTTGACTTTGAATTGGTAATTACCTTTACACACCCAACATTTGTCAACTTTATTTGAAGGTTTGGAAAGCTCCTTCTCATCTCCCAAAGGTTTGTATAAATTTAGTAAAAAAAAAATTGTATTTGCGAAGGTAAAAGTGGAGTAGTTACTAAATTTGTGACTCATGAAGAAGAGAAAAATAAGGAAGAAGGAGGGGCAACAAGGTCTAACGTAGGTAGACAATAATGAAGGGGCTCGAGGTTAATATTCCAAAACTCCTCAATTTCTTCATCATGTGTCCCCTAGCGAAAGTGATATATTACCAAACTGTCAACAATTTGGGGACCATTTATAAACATAAACTAATCCAGATTGTCAAGACTTACTGTCGTATTAGGTCATCTACAATGATTTCAACACCCTCATTTTTTAACATCTTTTAAAATATGATACATCAGCTTCTCTCTTCTTCACCTAATTATTCAACACCCTATTCAATTTTCAACACCCACATTTTTTCAACACCCACATTTTTTCAACACTCTTCCACCTCATCATCCTATACCCCACCACTTTTATTTTATTTTATATTCTTTATTTTTATGATTAGTAAAATAATAATAATAATTATTATCATTTATAATTAAAAAAAACTACATACTTAATTATTATTTTTAATTGCAATTAAATAAATACAAAAAAATGACGATAATTATTATTAAAGGATGAGTGGACGAAATTGACGGAATTTAAATAAAATTAAATACAGTTATAATAAAAGATGAGTGATCGAAATTGACGGACTTCAAATAAAATTAAATACAGTTAAATAATAATAATTATTATTATCATTTATAATTAAAAAAAATACTTCATACTTAATTTATTTTATTTTATATTCTTTATTTTTCAATATAATTGAGAAATTTATATTGAAAAAAGAGTGTTTTTTTCTGTTCCAAATCAAATGAAACAAGACTCTAATTATAGAGTAAAAATATTATGAATTTTGGTGTAAAAAAATTATTATTTTTTATATAAGATAATCGCCTTTGAAAAATTCGGATGATTTTAACCAAAAAAAATTTCAGTGACCAATCATCAAGCAACAAGTGGCGTATCAGGAGAAAAGAAAAAAAAAGAAAGTTCAGCACCAGACCAGGCGGTGTGGTCCACGCGCCATTTCCGGCCCAATCGAGGGCGACACGTGGCAAAATCGGGGCCCAAATTTTTTTTCAACACCTATTGAAAAAATTAAACAAAATCAAAAATTTTCAACTACTTAAAATTTTTTCAACAAGCTTCCAATGGTTTTTCAATAGTTGAATTTTTTTTTTTTTCAACACCCCATTCCCATTGCACTTGGTCTTAGCCCCAAACACTTCTCATACACACTTGGCACAAAGGAGATTTTTTTTTTCTAATAATAATATTCAAAAAGTGTACAAAGGAACAATTTATCAATATATATATATATATATATATATATATATATATATATATATATAATTAACTTTAGTCAATTACTTGTGTTTTTTATGTTTGTGCAATTATGATACATACAATAAGATATGAGTAAATAAATAGTGCAAAAGGGTAGCCATCATACTTTTTATTTTTTGAAAGGTTAGTATGTCTAGGTAAAACCCAAGAAAATTGATATTGGGAGTCAATCGCAGCTTGTACCAAGTGCTTCATATATTGTATCGTGAAAGCTGAAGTGATAATAGCCATTGTCTTATCATTTTACTATTTAATCAAAATAGTAAACATATAATTAAACATGGTTATGTGATCTTATATCAGAAAGTCCTATGTAATTAAACCTTAAAATGTATCTGAATCACATTGTCAGGAAGAAAAAAAAAAAAAAACTATATGCTGAGAAAATTGTTGATAAAGAGTAATTATCAGTCATGATCTGTTCTTTGAAATCCTAGCCTTAGATCTGGTTCAGAAGCTGCTTTACTACTTGTTAGGTTGATTGGCATTTCATGGTTATGTTTCCCCTCGTAAGTCATGATGAACGCGCTCGGATTAGCTGCTGATCTCTCAATGTGCTTCCGGACGTTGCATTTGGGACCAGTGCACCGATAGTAACTTCTGCAGGCCAGTTAAAAAACAATGAAAACCAAAAAAACAAAGTATAAATAAATCATCTGCAATGCAGGTATAGAATGCTAACTTTTTTCTAGGCATTACATGAAATGCATCAGCATCAAGATCTTTTACGGGTTTTTATTTCCATGTCCTTACGTAATCTACTTGCTATATATACTCACTCCATGTCGCAAGCCTAATATTTACATAATCACGCAATGATGTACAAGTCCATATGTTGAGAATGTTGACTAGTCATTCTAAGCGTGTGGACTGAAAGATGAAAAGAACCAGTGAGCACTCAACACTTATCTTGGAGAAAACTTAAAGAAACGCAACCACTTTCCATCCATTTGATCTTTCGGGCAATTTCGTTGTTTATATATTTTGATAAGAAGATGCTTAAGCAGTGGCGAAGCCAAATTTTTTTGGGAAGGGGGTCAGATTGCTTGGGAAAAAAATTATAGTACTTATTATATAGAACATTGGAAAAAGACGGTCAAATGATACCATATTAAAAAAAAAATCCCAAAGTAAAGGGGGGGGGGTCGAGATAGACAAAAACCATATTTTTGATATATTTTTCTAAAATTCTGTGGCACTAAAATGTCCCCCATCTCTTATGTGCGGTTTCGCCACTGTTTAAAGCATAATCACTTGATCCTCTAAGCATATTCCCACTTTTGAGATCTTTCTTACATTAACTATTTCCTTAAAACAAGCCCAACAGGTTTGGTACGAAATGATGAAAAGGTGAATAAAAAGAAAAAGCACATGAATACATAATATGTCTGGTAGGAAGGGTAAGAAACAGAAGAGTGTGTGTGTGTGTGTGTGAATGGGCACACGAGAACAGAACTGTCAATGCAATGCTAAACACATACAGGTTGAGTAAGAAACCTGGGATATGGATTCCCCTTCACAACTTTCTGCCCGTATTTTCTCCAGCGAAAGCCATCTCCTGTAATATCAGATTCTGTAGGATTTTGAACCACAAAGCTAGGCTCTTGTACACTCTCCCCTGAAATCCCTGCTTCATTGGATTGATTCAGTTTTTTCCTGTATAAAAGAGGAAAGAAATCAAGAACTTATCACTCTTGAACTTTTGAAGCAAGTAAATCCTAAAAATGAAATATCCATCTTTTCAAGTTCAATGTAATATCAAGTCAATAGCCCACATTGGCAAAACTAAACAAGCCTCTCTCCCAACAAAAGAAGAGCGAGGGAGAGGGAGAGGGAGAGAGAGAGAGAGAGAGATTATAATCTCTTACCTCCTCTTACTTTTGGGTTCACTAGTTGCAGCCTCCACAACTTCCGTTCCCTCTTCACAATCCCCATTAATGCCACAAAAAGTGCCAGGTTTTACAAAACTAGCACTATAAGATCTTGGAGTTTTGACCAAATTAGATAAATTTGAAGATGACCCAAAAACTGCATCTTGATTTTCAGTTGGACTATCTAACCCTTCAACTCCACCATCAAGTGTGCTATTCGACACTACTTTTTCTTGGCCACCTGATGTGTTACGCCCAAAAATTTGAGGCTTCAAATGATTATGCTCACCCTTATAGACAATCTCAGCAATCTCCCCGTCACTTGATCTTTCTACCTTCTTTTTAACCGGGCAACTCGGATGGGTGCATTTGTAATAACTTCTTGGGAATTCACTTCCTTTAACTTGTTTTTGCCCATATTTCCTCCAATTATATCCATCATAAGAAGGACGGTCCACTATACTTGCTTGTGGTTTTGAGTTCCTGTCGTTCTCTGATGCCATTTTTGATGAACCAATTGTGCTGTCCGTCTCTAATTGTGATGGAAATTTCTGATAGACATTTGAGTAAGGGTCAAACGTCAGATGGTGATTGATTTGGTCAGAGGTCTGGGCATGGGCCTCAACCTGAGCTAGCGCTTGCTTGTGACTTAAGTTAGAACTATCCTGGACAAACAAAAGATAAACATCTCAAAATAAGGCCATGGATCTTATGGATAGGATATACAAATCTATATTATAATACAAATCAAGCTCAAGGATAACCGCAAGACAAAGAGCAACTCAGATTAAATCATAACCCTAAATCATACGGCCTATATTTAATTCAAACAATAACTACCCAGTATCTACCTAAATGTTTTTGAATCACCAATTAAGCTCGGCAAAAACTTGGTCCTAAAGAGTAGATACTAACCATATTAGCCAATAGAGAAACCGTTGTACTTGAAACCATCTTTGCCAAAGGTTTGTACACTACAGTAGGCTTGCTCGTTGATTCCACTCCGACCCCAAGTACCTCTGCCTGAAATTATACGAGACATTAATGATATATAAGTGTCCAGGAACCTAAGAAGTTACTTACCTGTATAGAATAAAAGAAAATAATATAACCTGATTAACTGAAGGAGAGCTCCCAATAGGCTTCAACCGTACGGTCTTTGGTCTAATGGCAATCACTGCAGCTTCGGAGGAGGGTGCGACATTCATGGCACCAGCAAGAAGCTCAGAGAAAGACCTAAAGTTGGTGGAGGAAGTAGTAGGCCGGGACGGAACTGGTTTAGCTACAATTGTCTTCTCCGACTCATTATGATCCATTGGACGTATGAACACAACAGTAGCTACCTAACTAGTTGCACTGTTGGTGAGACCTGAGGACAGTGACGAAGCCAGGAAATTTTTGAAAGGGTGGCAAAATCCTTTTCACTAAAGGGGACAGAATTTAGTGCATTTTTTTCTTTACACAAACGGAACAAGTTTCAATAAATTGCATTAAAACTCCTAATTTTTAAAATATTTGCACTAGTGATTTTCTTTTTAAAATCAAATGGGGGGCAATTGCTCCATTTGCTTGTATCTATCTACCTTCGGCAGTGCATGTGGATAAATGTTAAAAATTGACCATCTTCTCGTGTTAGCTCTATTTGTTCAGGGACTGAAATAAACGTCACACGAATCCATCAAAATGCTGTCTTATCTGCGAATAACATTTAATTGCAACCATGAGCCTAAAGCTAAATCAGATTCATTCATAATCAGAAGATTCAATATCCCTTAATATGAGTGGATGTATATCAAGCGATTCATGCAAGTCTATCCTCTTGACTTTCTTAACATTTCGCCAAGCTCGAGCCTTGTGAATTTGTTACAATTACATTTCTAGAATATGGAAAACTTCACCAGCCTAAAATAGCAGAGTACCCAAAAAATATTATGTGCTATTGCATGTTGAGTTAATAATAATAAAATTGGCAACAATCTTCACTCAAGAAGGAACAAACCCCATCCTTTTTTTTTCTTTATATCCCTCTTCAAGATATATACTAATAATAATATTAAGAATAATAACAACAACAATAATAAATAAATAAATAAATTTAAAAAGAAAGGAAGAGACTATCTTAGGGCAGTTGAATCTTGATAGATGCCAATAGAACTCAGTGATAAATAAATAAAAAATTGAACCCACAAAATGATTAATCTAACAACTACATACAAAACCATTAAAACCAATCTCCATTTATTATCCAACAACAAATATGAGAAACAAAACCAAGCAAATGAAGCATAGCACCTTCATAGATAAGCATGGCGCAGCAATCATTCAGAAAAAGGGAGATAGATACATAGTGTCTGCAGTGTTTTTGTGTGTGTGTGTGTGTGTGAGAGAGAGAGAGAGAGAGAGAGAGAGAGAGAGAACTAACCAGAATGTAAAAGATTTAATTTTTCTTTGTAATTTTCCGAGGCAATGTAATTTCACAGAACCCATAACCAGGAAAGGGAAGAAATGGGTAAAAGAAGAAGCAAGAAATCAGAAGTGCAAGCATGGGGACAATGTAAATGCTGAAACGATATCAATTTTGGGCCACACTGAGAGAGGTCAAAATTACTGCTCTTTTTGGGTGTCCTTCTGAGTTTTACAAACGAAAAAAAAAGGAAAGGAAAATTGAGAAAATCTAAAATAATTTTCTTCTTCTAATAAGCTTGATTCTAGATTTTTTAAGAGGGAAATGGAGAGAAAGGAAAGGAATTTTTTATCATTTTCTTCCTATAAAATTCTTCCAAAAGTGAGAGAAAATGGAAGGAAATGAAATGTATAAAAGAAACTTTTTTGATAAACATATTTTTCTCAAATATAAACTCATTTTTTCTTTCATTTTAATTAAAAGTATAAAGTATAAATGTAATTCTATATTTTTTTCTTCCTTTTCCTTCCTGATTCGGGAGTGCCTCGTGAAGAAATTAAATTTTTTTTCTTCCCTTTCCTTCCCCTCCCCTCCCTTCCCTTTCTTTTCTTCCTCTTTAAAACTCGAAACACACCCTTTACGATAAATTAAGTAAAATTGGGTCGAGAGAGATGAAAGACCTTCTTTAGGGATTTAGGGATTTGGAGGCAGTAGTGAAACTAAGATAGCATAATTGAGTTTGGATGAAGTTTACGGTCGAGATTTGAATCTACGAGATCCACAAGATTTTATAGTTTGAGGTTTCACATTAAAACTAGTTGGTGTTAAGGAGAGTGATCTCCCGGTGTGGGATAATACTTTAACACGCCTTCTCACGTGTAGCGAAATTTGTCAAAGCTCACAACGTTAACTTATTAATCGGGTAGCGGAAAGTAATATCGTGGATCGTTGGATCTGCACATGTAATAGATCTGCTCTCTGATACCATCTTCATCTTAAAATCAATAAGTGTTAAGTGAAGTGACTCATGATCTTTATATGTTATAAACAAGATTTGTCAATTCCCGATATAAAAAATAATATCTCTAACACCAGTTAAGCTAAAATGTATAAAATATTTTTAATGAACTTCAAACGTGAATTGTCTAGATCGAATCATGCAAGCAAGATTGTGTTAATCGAATTATTGCGTTGCCTAATTTAATTGCACGGACTCTAGAATTTTTAATTTTTTAGATAAAGTCACATAGAGAGAAAATCAGAAAAAGAAAATATCCTCCTTTTTTTTTTTCTTTCTAAGTTTTTTTGTCTGTTTCACCCGAGAATAGAATGTGACACGGTTGTCACTTGTCACTTGCCACCTTCACATATTTTTGTGTTAAATCAAAATAAATAAATAATATCTTAATTTCAATGAGATTATTTCATGCTACCTTTGTACCATATTTTTTTTGACGGATTATATTTTAATTCATATTTAACTATTTAAATTACAATTAAATAATCATTTCTTTAAATAATTTATTTAGGAGAGTTTTATTTCTAAAATGGAGAATAATTATTGTAAAAATTTAATAAAATACAAGCAAATAACTAAACGTACGTATTTTTATGATGTATGAAAAAGTATTTATACTCCGTAGTTTGTTTGTAAAGGATTGTGTAAGGGAGTTGAAGAGGAAGGAATGTTAGTTGGGGCTGCGCACGTGGGTAGTTAAATGCATTCCACCTGAAATTCAAATCCTAATGGAATGGTAGTTGGCTGCGTATACCTAAATTTCGAACTGCTGCAGCAGTAGCATTCCTATTATAAATAAAATGTTTATTACATGATATAAAAATCGAACAATGAATTGTTAAAATATATATATATATATATATATATATGTGTGTGTGTGTGTGTGTGAAGATGTTGAAGCAGGAATTGAAGGTACTGAACAGGTGGGCGACCGCCCAGCCTTAAAAACAAACGAAGACGGTCTTTCTGTACACATAGGCGACCGCCCAAGTCCCTGTGAGCGACCGTCCATGATCAAAATCAAATAACACTGAAGCTTCTGTTCACAGGGGCGACCGCCCAAGTCCCTGTGGGCGACCACCCATGACCAAAATCTGACGAATGTGTTACCAATTTTCGCCTGTTTCCTATTTTCTTTAGATTTGTTTCTACTTTTCCTTTATCAATTAGAATTCTCTTGGCCAGAAATTATTGTAACATATATATTCTCAAGTTCATCAATGAAAATTCAAGTTTTGGAAAAATCATAATTTATTTTCCTTCATGGTATCAGAGCGGCATCATACACAAGTCTAAATTCATGGCGGGGAACGATGTTGTCATCGATAATCCTCCTAAAGTCAAATACAATTCTCCCTTTTACCCGGGTCCTCAAGATAAGCCAGGCAAATTTATTACTCCTTCTGCTGCTTCATCTTCATCGTTCACAGCTGAGCGATGTCAGGCTTTAGCAAGCCTCGTCGGTAATTCTCAAATCTTAAATAATCGCCTCCATGGTAAGTTTGATGCATCTTCATGGATTATTGATACAGGTGCTTCAAATCATGTAACTGGAAACGCCTCGTGTCTCCTTAATCCTCAGACTATACCGGCATGTCCAGTCGGTTTACCTAATGGGTCCTCGGTGTTGGCTCATACAGTGGGATCCGTTCGTCTGACGGACACAATTACCCTCTCTCATGTTCTATTTATTCCAAACTTGAGTTGCAACTTAATTTCAGTTTCTCAACTTTCAGACGATATTCACTGCACTGTCCAATTTAACTACTCTATGTGTGCTATACAGGACCTGTCGAGGAACCTGATTGGAGTGGGTGTTAGGCGGGATGGACTCTACTATCTTCGCGGCACATCTTCTGCTTTTAGCGTTTCTGTTACCGGATCGCCTTCTTTGTTAGAACTGTGGCATAATCGCTTGGGGCACCCATCCGAAAATGTGGTAAAGCTTCTTCCCGCAGTCAGCCGTAATTCTGGCAGTTTACTTAAACCTTGTGATACTTGTTTTCGGGCTAAACAGTCTAGAGATAGTTTTCCTGTTAGTGACCATAAGGCCACTAGAATTTTTGAGAAAGTTCATTGTGATTTGTGGGGGGCATACACTCATTCTTCTTCTTGTGGTGCACGATATTTTTTAACTATTGTAGATGATTTTTCCCGAGCTGTTTGGGTTTATTTGTTGGTCGATAAAACCGAAGTTTTTCGTATGTTCATGGCTTTCATTGCAATGGTTGAACGTCAGTTTTCTCAGAAAATTAAGGTTGTCCAATCTGACAATGGGACTGAATTTAATTGCATGCTTGATTATTTATTTTCCACTGGCATTACTTTCCAAACATCTTGTGTTGGTACCCCTCAACAAAATGGTCGAGTCGAGCGGAAACATCGTCACATTCTGAATGTTGCTAGAGCTCTTAGATTTCAGGCTCATTTACCTATTTTCTTTTGGGGAGAAGCAGTTCTTACTGCTGCTCATTTGATTAACCGGACTCCCACTCCCCTCTTAGGCAATAAGACTCCCTATGAGGTTTTGTTTGGAAAATTACCTTTCTTTGACTCTCTTCGGGTTTTTGGTTCCTTGTGTTATGCTCATAATCAGAAAGCCGAAGGAGATAGTCGTAGCCGAAAATGTATTTTTGTGGGTTATCCTCTTGGCAAAAAGGGGTGGAAGTTGTTCGATCTAGAGACAAAGAATTTTTTTGTCTCCCGGGATGTGAAATTTTTTTAGAACAGTTTTCCTTACAGTGATTTGTCGTCTGTGCCTCATTCTCCGGATTCTGTGGAGGTTATTATCCAAGAGGCTGATTTCGCCTTTCTTGATTATCCGGACATGACAGATGTTGTTTCAGAACCTTTGACAGTAGCTCCTGCAGATGTACATGATCTCGTCACTACAGTTTCTGCAGATATTACTCCTACAGAGGTCTCTCCTGCTCCTACGACAGACACCTCTCCTTCTGAGCAAGATGCTTTAGGGAGGGGCATGCGTACGAAAGTACCCTCCGTTCTACTTCGGGACTATATTGCTGCTGATGTTACTTCTGCTAGTCCATCCCCCGATCACTCCACTCCTGTCGGCTCCTCAGGTACTCCTTATCCTATAGCTTACTATATAAATTGTGACAGTTTTTCTGTGAAATATCGTAACTTCCTTGCAGCTATTACCTTGGGTAAAGATCCTAAGACTTTTCGTGAGGCAATGTTACAAGATGGATGGAAGGAATCTATGCAGGCTGAAATTCGTGCCTTGGAAGATAATGGCACATGGACTATGGTTCCTCTACCGCATGGTAAGCGTGCTCTTGGTAGCCAGTGGGTCTATCGGATTAAGTACAAGTCGGATGGTACTGTTGAACGACTCAAATCTCGTTTGGTGGTTCTTGGTAATCATCAAAAAGAAGGAATTGATTACACGGAAACCTTTGCTCCTGTGGCCAAGATGGTCACCGTTCGAGCCTTTCTTGCCATTGTTGCCTCAAAGAATTGGGAACTGCATCAAATGGATGTACATAACGCTTCCCTGCATGGTGACCTTCAGGAAGAGCTCTACATGAAACCTCCTCCGGGTTTTCATTCCAGCCAGCCCAATATGGTTTGCCGCCTTCGCAAATCTCTTTATGGCCTGAAACAGGCCCCGCGTTGTTGGTTCGCTAAGCTGGTGGCTTCTTTAAAACACTATGGGTTCTTGCAGTCTTATTCTGATTATTGCTTGTTCACATTCACAAAAGGTACGATCCATATGAATATTCTTGTGTATGTTGACGATCTTATTATAGCTGGGAACGATTCCGCTGCCTTACAGTCTTTTAAAAAGTATCTAAGTGAATGTTTCAAGATGAAGGACCTTGGCTCCCTGAAGTATTTCTTGGGCATTGAAGTTGCTCGTAGCTCCTCTGACCTGTTTCTGTGCCAACGCAAGTATACTTTGGACATTATTTCCGAGGTTGGACTATTGGGAGCAAAGCCATCTGACTTTCCTATTGAACCGAATCATAAACTCGGTCTTGCCAGCGTGATCTTCTCGGATGATCCAACGTTATAGGCAGCTTGGTTGGTCGTCTCATTTACTTAGCAGTAACCCGTCCAGACTTGGCATATTCAGTTCACATTCTTTCCCAATTTATGAAGGAACCTCGCAAGGATCATTGGGATGCAGCATTACGAGTTGTTCGTTATCTCAAAAGCACACCTGGTCAGGGTATTCTTCTTCGTGCTGACAGTGAGCTCACGCTACAAGGGTGGTGTGATTCAGATTGGGCCGCTTGCCCTATTACTCGACGATCTCTTTCTGGATGGCTTGTGTTTATTGGTCATTCTCCTATATCTTGGAAGACGAAGAAACAAACCACTGTGTCTCGTTCATCTGCCGAGGCCGAATATCGTTCTATGGCGGCCCTTACCTGCGAATTAAAATGGTTGAAGGGCTTACTATTAATCCTTGGTGTCCATCATCCGAAGGCAATCAACATCTTTTGCGATAGCCAGCCGGCTCTTGACATCGCTAAGAACCCCGTATTTCATGAACGGACAAAGCATATTGAAATTGACTGCCACTTTGTTCGTGACGCCATTTCAGATGGCCTTATTTTTCCTTCCTATGTATCACTAAAACGCAGTTGGCGGATATTTTTACTAAAGCTCTTGGAAAACAACAGTTTGATTTACTAGTTAGCAAGTTGGGCATTCTTAATCCCCATGCTCAACTTGAGAGAGGGTGTGAAGATGTTGAAGCAGGAATTGAAGGTACTGAACAGGTGGGCGACCGCCCAGAAGGAGTGGGCGACCGCCCAGCCTTAAAAACAAATGAAGACGGTCTTTCTGTACACATGGGTCCCTGTGGGCGACCGCCCATGACCAAAATCAAATAACATTGAAGCTTCTGTTCACATGGGCGACCGCCCAAGTTCCTGTGAGCGACCGCCCATGATCAAAATCTGACGAGATTCTGTTACCAATTTCCGCCTGTTTCCTATTTTCTTTAGATTTGTTTCTACTTTTCCTTTTTCAATTAGAATTCTCTTGGCCAGAAATTATTGTAACATATATATTCTCAAGTTCATCAATGAAAATTCAAGTTTTGAAAAAATCATAATTTGTTTTCCTTCAATATATATATATATATATATATATATATACTCCCTCCGTTCCACTCCAGTGTGGACTTATTTTCTTTTTGGAACGTTCCACTCCAGTGTGAACTATCCAAAATGGCAAAGAATCTTTACTATTCCACCCACTCATTCTCTCTCCTACTTTACTTTTACACTCACAACATTCTCTCTCCTAACTATTCCTCCCACTCATTCTCTCTCCTATTTAATTTTTCATACTCACAAACACCTCCTCCACCTATTTTTCTTTCCTACTTTTTCTTAATTTTCATGCCCAAAAAGTAGGTCCACAGTGGAGTGGGAGGGAGAGAGTATATATATATATTTTTTATAAATTTTACATGTACTACTAAATATTTTATGAGTAGGTCTCCGGAGAAACGCGTTTCTCCATAAGTTATGGAGAAACGTGTTTTCTAATATTCAGAATTACCAAATTGAATATCCAGAAACACACAATTGACCATGTCCAGAAACTATAAAATGAGTATCCAGAAACCTTCAAATGTATATCCAGAACCATCAAATGAATATCCAGAAACATTCAAAATGAGTATCCAGAAACCTTCAAAATGAATATCCAGAAACTTTAAACTGGCAATTCAGAAATGTGTTAGGTGCATATTCAGAAGTATGAGAATGTATATCCAGAAATGTGTTAGGTTCATATCCAGAAATTGCTTATTGAAGGTTTCTGGATATCTAGAAACCTTCAAATGTATATCCAGAAACCATCAAATGAATATCCAGAAACATTTTGAAGGTTTTTGGATATTAAAAAATCCGTTTCTCCGTACGGTAAGGAGAAACTTTCTCCTTATGTTAAGAATCCACAAATTCCCCCATGACTTTCGTGATCTTTATCTGATTGATATCACATATCTTGGGCTCTTGAGTATATATCATTTCCTATTTTGTATTTACCTTAATTGATTGAATAGATTGCATGTAATTAGGGATAGGAATAATCTCATTGATCTGGCTTACCTTAGAGATTGTAGCCTAGTGATACAGTGCTCATGTATATATGTCAGTACAATGTATAAGAAAAACCAAGGCAGTTGATAATTTTCATGGTATCAGAGCGTGGTTCCGTCCGCCTAAAACAGAATACCACCACACAGCCAAAACTCGCACAATGACAGAATCATCCGATGCGAGGAAATTTCCCACGGTAGATGTAATGTCTCCGTACTACATTCATGCCTCCGATAACCCTGGCCAAGTGTTCGTTAGCGAGATTCTTCGCGACGGCAACTATGGAGATTGGGAGAGTGAGATGAGTAATGCCTTGTTCGCAAAGAACAAAATTGGGTTTGTTGATGGCTCAATTACAAGGCCAGCAGAAGGATCATCGGACCTTCCATTATGGAAACGCTGCAACGCCATGGTCAAAGGTTGGCTCAATAGCGCCATGGACAAGGAGATAAGGAGCAGTGTGAAGTTTGCCGAAACAGCGAAAGAAATCTGGGACGATCTTGAAGAACGCTTTGGGAAGGAGAGTGCACCACGGGCGTATGAACTCAAGAGAACCCTAACCTTAACAAGGCAAGATAATCTCTCTGTCTCATCGTATTACATAAAGTTACGAGGGATCTGGGATGAAATCAGTTCAATATCACCACTGCCGAAGTGTGAGTGCGGTGAATGTTCCTGTAATCTCTCTAAGAAGCTGCAGGATCTGAGTGAAAGGGAGCGTCTCTATGAATTTTTGATGGGCCTCGACGAGTCATTTGGGACAATAAAAACTTAGATATTGGGCACGAAACTTGCGGTGAGTTTGGGTACCGCCTATCACTTGGTGGCACAAGATGAAGCGCAGCGACAAATTGCCAATGCTCGAAAACCAGTTGTTGAGGCTGCAGCCCTTCAAACCACATCACAGAGACGTGAAGACACTCACGACAAAAGAGGCCCTCGGCGTGAGAAGCCAAAGTGCAGCCATTGTGAGAAGACTGGACACACCAAAGAGCAGTGCTTCGAGCTTGTGGGCTATCCAGCAGATTGGAAGCGACCACAGAAATTTAATGGCGAAAGGCGTCAAGGTCAGCATGGTGGACGGGGACCCAGGGAAGCCCAGGTACGAGAGGCGGAAACCACAGAGCACAAGCCTTTGGAGCAAAGTCCAATCGCAGGTCTGAATAATGAGCAATATGTGAAATTCTTGGAGTTTTTTAGAGGTGAGAAAACAACCACCAGTGCACCCATCAACCCTCCAAACGTCAACATGGCTGGTAAGGCAATTATAAATAAATCTTGGATAATTGACTCCGGCGCTACGGAACATATAACATGCAATGCAGGAATGCTTGAAAGTGAACGTGTTTATAAGGAAGGTGTTCCAGTCCAAATTCCAAATGGTGAACATGTACCAGTTAAGGGTATTGGTAGCACAAAGCTGCCGAATGGATTCAAATTGGATCATGTTTTAAATATCCCTGATTTTAAATGCAATTTGCTCTCAGTTAGCCGGATGACGAAAGATTTAAACTGTGCTCTCACATTCTTTCCTGACTTTTGTGTAATACAGGACTTACCTTCGAGGAACCTGATTGGAGTGGGTAGGCAACGAAATGGTCTTTATCAACTTGAGCCGGCAAGGGGGAGAGGTATGGCTTTGTCCGTCAACACAACTTCTCAAGTCTGGCATCAAAGATTGGGACATGCATCAAGTATTAAGAACATTCAATTTTTGAATTTTAGAAATAATTTTGAACCTTGTGACTCTTGTTTGAGAGCCAAACAATCTAGACTTCCTTTCTCATTAAGTTCTATTAAAACCACTTCACCTTTTGAATTACTACATTGTGATATTTGGGGTGGTTATAGAAAAGCATCTTTTTTGGGAGCACATTATTTCTTATCAATTGTTGATGATCATAGTAGAGCACTTTGGGTTTATCTCATGAAAAACAAGTCTGATGTTGCTTTCTACTTGCCCATGTTTTGTAATATGATTAAGACTCAATTTCAAAAGGATGTGAAACGGATTAGAGCGGATAATGGGGATGAATTTCAATCCAATCACATGATGGATTATTATTTCCAACATGGGATCACACTAGAAACCTCCTGCACTGACACGCCACAACAAAATGGTGTCGTTGAACGAAAGCACAGACACATACTTGAGGTGGCTAGGGCTCTAAGGTTTGAGGCAGGGCTACCAGTTGACTTTTGGGGTGAGTGTGTCTTAACCGCTGCGTACATCATAAATAGATTACCCTCACCTGTTGTTGAAAATAAGACCCCTTATGAAATCTTGTTACAAAGGAAGCCTACTTACGAGCACCTTCGCGTTTTTGGTTGCCTAGTGTATGCAAAAGATAATAAGAAGGGTAAAGATAAGTTTAGCGAAAGGGGGAGACGTTGCGTTTTTGTGGGATACCCACATTCCCAAAAGGGCTATCGGGTTTATGATCTTGAAAATGGGAAAATATACACAAGTCGTGATGTTAAATTTTTTGAAACACATTTTCCTTTCAAGACTAACATAGGCAAACAAAGTAATGAAATTCTCAGTCAAAGAGAACAAGAATGGAGGTCAGATTTTGAACAGAGTGAAGAAAATTTGGTACAGACTCAATTTGATGAGGACAGCCCGCAAAATGGGCTGAATGAAGAGGAGCCAAATCAACCATCAAGTGGACCCAATGTGGAAGAACCCAATCTGCAGTCAGGAGAGCCGCAGGGCAGCCATATTGAACAGGCCAGCAACACTGAATCAGAAGATGGGTTGCGAAGAAGTAGCAGGGCACACCACAAGCCGGCCCATCTCCAAGATTTTGAGGTTGATCTGCCACAATCCATAGACCATTCGCTGCCCACTTCCGAATCGGGAACCTCAACGGTACATCCTCTATCTCACTTTGTCTCTTATGAAAGATTTTCTAATGCACATAAATGCTTCTTAACGGCCATCTCATCACATGATGAGCCGAAGTATTTCCATCAGGCTATAACAAAACAGGCTTGGTGCGAGGCAATGCAAAGGGAGATCCAAGCACTTGAAGCAAATGGCACATGGAGCCTAGAACAATTACCTCCAGGCAAACGCGCAGTTGACTCAAAATGGGTGTACAAAATAAAGTACAAACCCAACGGAGAAATAGAGCGTTACAAAGCTCGCCTCGTTGCCAAGGGTTTTACACAAGTCAAAGGCATTGATTTCCATGAAACATTTGCCCCAGTTGCTAAACTAGTAACGGTACGAACGTTGCTAGCAGTTGCTACAAAGAAGAATTGGTCCCTCCATCAACTCGACGTCAATAATGCATTCCTACACGGTGACTTAACAGAAGAAGTTTACATGAAAATACCACAGGGCTTTGCACGGCAAGGAGAAACCCGAGTTTGCAAGTTACACAAGTCATTGTATGGGCTGCGGCAAGCTTCGCGGAATTGGTACAGAAAGTTCACCGAGGCTCTCCTCACATTCGGCTTTAGACAATCCAAGGCGGACCACTCCTTGTTCATACTAGAGAAAGGCAAACTTTATCTTGCTCATTTATGTGGACGGCGTGATCTTGGCAGGTAATAATGATGATGAAATTGGGAAGGTAAAAGACTATCTCAATGTCAAATTCAGTATAAAAGACTTGGGACAACTCAAATACTTCCTTGGCATAGAAGTAGCACGGTCTCCAGAAGGATTAGTACTTAGCCAAAGAAAATACACATTTGACATATTGGAAGAAACTGGGATGCAAGGATGTCGCCCTAGTCTTTTCCCAATGGAACAAAACGTCAAGTTTGGCACAGATACTGACAGTGTAGAGATCGACGCAGGATTGTATCGAAGACTCGTGGGAAGGCTACTTTATCTTACGGTCACAAGACCTGACATTACGTTTGCAGTAAATATGCTAAGTCAATTTCTTAGCAAGCCTCGGCAGGCCCATCTAGATGCTGCACATCGTGTCCTTCGCTACTTGAAGTCATCACCTGGACAAGGTATCTTCTTTCCAGCAAAGGGGGAATGCATTCTTGAAGCATTTTGTGATGCAGATTGGGGCGGGTGTGCTATGACCCGTCGCTCAAGTTCGGGTTATCTTCTCAAGCTTGGAAACGCACCAATATCGTGGCGTACCAAAAAGCAATCAGTAGTTGTGTGAGGACCCCGACCCGGAACCTACACGAGTCCCGAGTTGGAGCGTCCTCAAATTTACCCAAATATCCTAAAGCTTTTTTTTTTAAAAAAAACTTTATTTAAACTTTTAAAATAAATATCAGTATTATAACCATTTTCAAAATAAGTCTACACCTTTTCACAATGGGGAAAATAGTTGACTAACTTAGAAAATACGAAACTGTTTAATTACAAAAAGGCATCGGTTATAACAATAAATGACGATTTAACAATACAATTTCCGTAATTGATTTATACCAACGTACACTTTCTAAACCGAACTACTCAAACCCGAGAATCCCAAAATATAACCTCCAAACTCCTCACCGCCCTTACTTGGCCGGTCCACCTGTCTCGGAATCTAAAACAAGAAGGGAGAGGGGTGAGAATAAATCTCGGCAAGCTATTATGAATGCGGCAATATGCCATATAAGATGCAACACATAACAAGTTGCACATAACACGTTGGAAAAAGTAAACACCTTACATTACCTTGGTTTACCTTTTCCCGTCCGAGCGATAGTCGTACAACATTGGGTATAATAATACTCCAATCTTACGGTGGCGCTTAAGCAATACTCACGTCTTATAAGACCCGTTTTTCGAGGGAACCAAATAAGACGGTAGCAACTCTGTAAGGCTTTTGGCTCACTACGGATGCTATACCCCAAGCGTGGCCACGAAGGGGACGGTCGCGGGTATAACATAATCCGATCACATTAGGTCACACTTCCATAATTGATCGTATTATGTTATACCCCCAATGTCGGTGACTCACACATAATCAAGTACATAATAGATACTTGAATAAATCCACAAAGGGGATAAACAACATAGCAACATGGTAAAATATACTCATGCTCAATCAACATCATAGTGTAACATTTCTTTAACACACTATGCATAAATAAGCAATATAGCCACATGGTAAAATATACTCATGTACAACAATAATCAGAGTGCAGCATTTATATAATACACTAAGCATAATCCAATCCATAAATAGGTACTCAAGTAAGATAATGAGATATCATCAACCTATCTCACTTAGTCATTATATGACAATATATGATCTCTATAAGGATCCAAGTTCCATTTACCAATTTAGAATCATTTCTGTTAAGTTACCAAACTAGGTTAACTAGCGCTTTCCAAGCAACATTTAAAGTACTTCCCCAATTCCATTTTAATCGCTTAGGATATCAATGTGTAGCCAAAGTATTCTACTTTAATCTAGGTTAAAGAGATTTCTTTTTGGTTCGAGTTTGATTAGGTTTGAATAGCTCTAAACTTGATGTGAAAAACCGAGGCCGGGGCACGACTCGTGCCCCGGGGCACGACTCGTGCCCATTGCACCATCCTCGATTACGTCCCCCTACAAGGCACGACTTCCTTATAACTCTAGTCACGACTCGTCCCACACCTCAGGCACGACTCGTGCCACCAGGCACGACTCGTGACCTGAGCCCAAAATCAACATAAATGCAGAAATTACTCATACCCATTTGTCCCAACCAAAGTTTTCCCTTGTCTTGAACACCTAGAAAAGCATACCCACTTCATGGATCTCATAATACATACTTTAAACTCCCAAATTGATATTCCTACATCATTTAACACTAGATTTCCAACCCATTTCATTTACACATTCCAAGTTAATCCCTTTAAATCTACTCATTCCATTTTCTTACACCTTTTTGACACTTCATGAATAACAACATTTTTTTCTAGGACATTAACCACTTTCTCAACCCAAGAAGATTTTACAAGCATCAAATAACCATTATACCCAATAACAACCTTAGACAATTCATGAACATTAAAGGAAAGGAAAGGTCATCATAACTCATATACTAACCCATGTAACCAAAAATGATTAAATCTTATATCTTTTACCCTTTTGAATCACTACCCATTTCAAGTTTCATTCTCCAATTCCAACTCTCTCCATCTCTTTCCTTCTTTAACACTTCCAAAAAAAACAACAATATTCTCTTATTAACTTAACCAATTTCTTTAGTTCAAGAAAGTTCCCAAAGTCTCCAATAAACATTATAACAACAATAATAACCATAGTATCTCATGAACATTAGAGAAAAGAAGGGTCATAATAACTTACTTTAAAATGGGAGATGGATTTAAGACTTTCTTAGCTTGATGAACTCCTCTTGGTCTCCCGATTCCAAAAGTGCTCTCGGATCTAGAAATGGTGAGGGATTGCTCTTGGGGAGGCTTGGAATGTGAAGCTTCAACAAAGGTCTTCCATGGCAAATAGAGAGAGAAAGTGAAGAGGTAGAAGATGAAGAGGGAGGGGAGGTGGAGTATGAAGATGGTAAAAGGGGAGGGGGGGCCGGATCAAGGAGGAGATTTGGGGAGGGTTTTAGGGGAGTTTGTCCCCCACTCACAAACTCCCTACACACTTCTTTCACAATTTAAAATATTTCTCCCACTCATAACATTTTATTTGTCCATTTTATTACCACTCCATTCTATGACTTTATTTATTTCTAATTATTATTTTTCCTTAAAACATTATTTATTTCCTTATCATTTTATCCTAATATAAGGATTTAAAGATATAAAGTAAACGGATAAAGTTAACATTAATAATAAAAGCGTATAATGTTATACCAAAATAGTGCCTAGGGTTAGGGTCGTTACATTCACTTCCCCTTAAAGAAAATTCGTCCCGAATTTGACCGTCACTTACCTAACAGATCAACCCGCCTCGGTTACATGTATACCTCAGACTTCAATTCCCAACTAATCTCTTCAATGTTGTAATTCTTCCCCAAAATTTTCTAATTCCAATAATAATATGATATTACCCTATAAGCTTCTCCAAACTCACCCCAACAAATTAGAGATCGATGTTTTCTTCCCAACTATGCCTCATACGGTTTTATCTCAATGCTAGAATGATAATTGCTATTATACGCACCCAACCACTGGTAATCGTAGGACCTATCGACTACTAAAATCCATTGTACATGCCCGTAGCATATCATCAACAACAAGTAATGATTCCTCAACTTTTCACAAGGTTAAACTTAATAGCATTCCTACCTTCCCAAAAGGACTTTCCCGAGCGATGTCTATCCGATCCATTTAACACTATGAGTTTTATACAATCGAACTATCCCCTAACATAAGTGAGGACTTTATTAATAACATCTCGAACCCTCTCTTCGGTATAAACCTCGGTATAACCACGCCCATCGCCTTTCTCATAACTAACATCTCGTCGAAGCTATATAAATAACGGGTAGAAAATATAATTCAACCTTCTATAACAAAATAACATACCCTCCTTTCCTTCCAATGCAACTTAATCACAAAATTTATAGTGATAAACTCTCAAGTTCAACCTAGAACTCTAAATATTTTAATAAATCTTCTAACATCAACATTCTATTATTACCATTCAATATTCCAATATGTTCGGGACTAGTGGCAAATCAATATTCAAATTGAAGGGTTGGCCGCCCACAACGGAGCCGATCCAACACCAAAACAAAAACCGAGTCCACCTGCGACTTCCACATTAATAACTCCACAATTTATCAATTATTTCTCGGATCAAAACTTTTAATACAATTAATCACTATAGGAAACTAGGTTGCTTTTCTACTTGCTTACGTACGAACTATAACTTTAAAGTAACATGTCTTTCGAAAATTTACAACATTTTCCAAAATTTCCAATGATAATATAAGAAGAGATCCAAAGAGACCCGAATGGTTTACTTATTTAAAACCGTCACATACCAGTTTTAATTAACTAAACCACCCAGAAATTTCAAAGGATTGACAAGCTAACAAAATAACTCGAGTGATTTAATTATCTACAACCGTCCCATACCAGTGGTAGATAGTCAAATTACTCATGATTTTAATTTACACGAGAATGGTTTACTTACCTTATTAATTCAACTATCCCCGAAGGGCACAATTGCTCATACCGAAGTTCGATATACAACCCAAAGTTTTAAAGCACAATTAAAACAATTCTAACATAATATTTTTGTTTGACTTCTCATTATAGTGTAGCCACCACTCATAATATTTTTACTTAGTTAATTTCTCTATAAGAAAACACAATCTCGCAATACTATTACTATCTCAGATAAATAACACTAGGACAACCATTAAGATTATAACTAGGTAAATCATCCTCAATCCAATAATGTCTCAAGTTGTATATTCAACACTTTTACTTAATTTGAGTAATCTATCCCCTACCTTTGATATTGGTATCGCACCTAGCAACAACATATGGTAAACATCTAGTTCCCAATCAAATACCAAAATTTCTAACTCGAGAAAATAAAATTGGAACTCACATAGATCAATCATTTCCGAATTTCAATTAAACCTTACGGTATAATCTAACTTATCTCTCAATAACCATCAACAAACTCAAAATCCGTATAACGTCAATATCTTTCAAACATCACACTAATCCCTCATATGAGTTACGCAACTAAATCGACCTATAGGGTATGGTCATCCTAAGGTATCCTTTCTTCCCATAAGATTCATCCTCATTTTCTCAACTAATGATAATCAATTCTCAAAACGAACCATATACATATATTACCAATTTCTAAAGTTGATCCTTTAAGTCACCAATAAGCGTATCTATTATACTTCTTCGCATTCACCCTATTTACCTCTCCATAACTAATACACACTCATAAACCAAAACGTTCATACTAGATACAAATGTTGTCTTAAGTACATCCTTACAACAATTATTCAATGCAATCGTAACACCCGAAATTCAACTAATAACCATTGAGTATCCTACAAATTCTAAAATCGAGTCATGCAAATTATCAACAAGTGATAACGAATACTTATTGCTTACGAGTTACTAATTTGAGATCTCTATAACTTTATAATTAACCACCAAGTATCATCTTTTCTAAATACGGTAACAATTTATCCTTCTTGAGAATCGCTAAGCTAGTTATCTTCTTTATCAATAAATTTCTCAAGTTGAATCATCAATTCCATCATCCCAATTTGTATACTCTATCTAGGGATCCGAATTCGAAATAGTGACTTATATCTACTCGGCTTCAATATCCTGGTATGATACACGATGAAAACCCATTTTTGAAACTCACTTGAAAAACACCACTTAGTCAACTTATAGGGTGATATTACTTACAAAAATATCGATTTCCTATTCAATTTAGTAACAAGAATTCAATCAATCTCTCCTTAGAGAATACTTATAGCTCTAAAGCAAAGATATATTAGTTCCATAAGATCTCTTACTCGCGATAATTTATAACTCATATAATCTCATTTAGACTATCACTTCCAATACTAGTCTCATATATCTAGTCTCCCTACGAGACACCAATGTATAAATACTCACGCAAATTATACAACCATAAACCACTCTTAATTAGGCCATACTTTCGACATTTACGCATATGTGACATAATAGCAATTAATGACTTATCCGCCTCAACTACACATGGAGGTAAATCAAACGTAGGTAAGGAGACTCGCTTCTTGCGACGAGTCCTCCTCGAACACAACAACTACTCAAATAATTCAGGTTAATATAACGATGATTCACGGATTGGTAACTCGACCAAATCTACCGGCAATACTTGCCCACTAAATCACAACTACCAATATAATTAAGGATGATTCGAGGTACGACCCCATAGGAGTAGAACCTCCAGCACATAAGGTAACTCTTAGACCAGTTATGCAAATAAAGATGAATGTAATGCCACATGAGAACTAATGTACGAGGATTTATAAAAGTATGAACCCTAATTCCTGAGACAGGTAAAATACCTCAAATGATGGTGGGGAAATCTATCTTTCCTTAACTCACCTTCCTTGATTCCTTAGTTGATTAATATCATTTTCTGCCTTTGAACAAATTCTGCATTAAACTCTCGACGTAAGTTATCGCACACTCTCGCTCGGCTAGACTACTGCGAGAACTCTAGCAGAGCTCTGATACCAACTGTGAGGACCCCGACCCGGAACCTACACGAGTCCCGAGTTGGAGCGTCCTCAAATTTACCCAAATATCCTAAAGCTTTTTTTTTAAAAAAAAACTTTATTTAAACTTTTAAAATAAATATCAGTATTATAACCATTTTCAAAATAAGTCTACACCTTTTCACAATGGGGAAAATAGTTGACTAACTTAGAAAATACGAAACTGTTTAATTACAAAAAGGCATCGGTTATAACAATAAATGACGATTTAACAATACAATTTCCGTAATTGATTTATACCAACGTACACTTTCTAAACCGAACTACTCAAACCCGAGAATCCCAAAATATAACCTCCAAACTCCTCACCGCCCTTACTTGGCCGGTCCACCTGTCTCGGAATCTAAAACAGTAAAGGGAGAGGGGTGAGAATAAATCTCAGCAAGCTATTATGAATGCAACAATATGCCATATAAGATGCAACACATAACAAGTTGCACATAACACGTTGGAAAAGGTAAACACCTTACATTACCTTGGTTTACCTTTTCCCGTACGAACGATAGTCGTACAACATTGGGTATAATAATACTCCAATCTTACGGTGAAACTTAAGCAATACTCGCGTCTTATAAGACCCATTTTTCGGGGAACCAAATAAGACGGTAGCAACTCTGTAAGGCTTTTGGCTCACTACGAATGCTATACCCCAAGCGGCCCTGAAGGGGACGGTCACGGAGTATAACATAATCCGATCACATTAGGTCACACTTCCATAATTGATCGTATTATGTTATACCCCCAAATGTCAGCTGACTCACACATAATCAAGCACATAATAGATACTTGAATAAATCCACAAAGGGGATAAACAACATAGCAACATGGTAAAATATACTCATGCTCAATCAACATCATAGTGTAACATTTCTTTAACACACTATGCATAAATAAGCAATATAGCCACATGGTAAAATATACTCATGTACAACAATAATCGAGTGCGGCATTTATATAATACACTAAGCATAATCCAATCTATAAATAGGTACTCAAGTAAGATAATGAGATATCATCAACCTATCTTACTTAGTCATTATATGACAATATATGATCTCTATAAGGATCCAAGTTCCATTTACCAATTTAGAATCATTTCTGTTAAGTTACCAAACTAGGTTAACTAGCGCTTTCCAAGCAACATTTAAAGTACTTCCCCAATTCCATTTTAATCGCTTAGGATATCAATGTGTAGCCAAAGTATTCTACTTTAATCTAGGTTAAAGAGATTTCTTTTTGGTTCGAGTTTGATTAGGTTTGAATAGCTCTAAACTTGATGTGAAAAACCAGGCCAGGGCACGACTCGTGCCCCAGGGCACGACTCGTGCCCATTGCACCATCCTCTCGATTACGTCGTCCCCTACAAGGCACGACTTCCTTATAACTCTAGTCACGACTCGTCCCACACCTCGGGCACGACTCGTGCCACCGAGGCACGACTCGTGACTGAGCCCAAAATCAACATAAATGCGAAATTACTCATACCCATTTGTCCCAACCAAAGTTTTCCCTTGTCTTGAACACCTAGAAAAGCATACCCACTTCATGGATCTCATAATACATACTTTAAACTCCCAAATTGATATTCCTACATCATTTAACACTAGATTTCCAACCCATTTCATTTACACATTCCAAGTTAATCCCTTTAAATCTACTCATTCCATTTTCTTACACCTTTTTGACACTTCATGAATAACAACATTTTTCTAGGACATTAACCACTTTCTCAACCCAAGAAGATTTTACAAGCATCAAATAACCATTATACCCAATAACAACCTTAGACAATTCATGAACATTAAAGGAAAGGAAAGGTCATCATAACTCATATACTAACCCATGTAACCAAAAATGATTAAATCTTATATCTTTTACCCTTTTGAATCACTACCCATTTCAAGTTTCATTCTCCAATTCCAACTCTCTCCATCTCTTTCCTTCTTTAACACTTCCAAAAAAAACAACAATATTCTCTTATTAACTTAACCAATTTCTTTAGTTCAAGAAAGTTCCCAAAGTCTCCAATAAACATTATAACAACAATAATAACCATAGTATCTCATGAACATTAGAGAAAAGAAGGGTCATAATAACTTACTTTAAAATGGGAGATGGATTTAAGACTTTCTTAGCTTGATGAACTCCTCTTGGTCTCCCGATTCCAAAAGTGCTCTCGGATCTAGAAATGGTGAGGGATTGCTCTTGGGGAGGCTTGGAATGTGAAGCTTCAACAAAGGTCTTCCATGGCAAATAGAGAGAGAGAAAGTGAAGAGGTAGAAGATGAAGAGGGAGGGGAGGTGGAGTATGAAGATGGTAAAAGGGGAGGGGGGCCGGATCAAGGAGGAGATTTGGGGAGGGTTTTAGGGAGTTTGTCACCCACTCACAAACTCCCTACACACTTCTTTCACAATTTAAAATATTTCTCCCACTCATAACATTTTATTTGTCCATTTTATTACCACTCCATTCTATGACTTTATTTATTTCTAATTATTATTTTTCCTTAAAACATTATTTATTTCCTTATCATTTTATCCTAATATAAGGATTTAAAGATATAAAGTAAACGGATAAAGTTAACATTAATAATAAAAGCGTATAATGTTATACCAAAATAGTGCCTAGGGTTAGGGTCGTTACATTCACTTCCCCTTAAAGAAAATTCGTCCCGAATTTGACCGTCACTTACCTAACAGATCAACCCGCCTCGGTTACATGTATACCTCAGACTTCAATTCCCAACTAATCTCTTCAATGTTGTAATTCTTCCCCAAAATTTTCTAATTCCAATAATAATATGATATTACCCTATAAGCTTCTCCAAACTCACCCCAACAAATTAGAGATCGATGTTTTCTTCCCAACTATGCCTCATACGGTTTTATCTCAATGCTAGAATGATAATTGCTATTATACGCACCCAACCACTGGTAATCGTAGGACCTATCGACTACTAAAATCCATTGTACATGCCCGTAGCATATCATCAACAACAAGTAATGATTCCTCAACTTTTCACAAGGTTAAACTTAATAGCATTCCTACCTTCCCAAAAGGACTTTCCCGAACGATGTCTATCCGATCCATTTAACACTATGAGTTTTATACAATCGAACTATCCCTAACATAAGTGAGGACTTTATTAATAACATCTCGAACCCTCTCTTCCGTATAAACCTCAGTATAACCACGCCCATCGCCTTTCTCATAACTAACATCTCGTCAAGCTATATAAATAACGGGTAGAAAATATAATTCAACCTTCTATAACAAAATAACATACCCTCCTTTCCTTCCAATGCAACTTAATCACAAAATTTATAGTGATAAACTCTCAAGTTCAACCTAGAACTCTAAATATTTTAATAAATCTTCTAACATCAACATTCTATTATTACCATTCAATATTCCAATATGTTCAGGACTAGTGGCAAATCAATATTCAAATTGAAGGGTTGGCCGCCCACAACGGAGCCGATCCAACACCAAAACAAAAACCGAGTCCACTGCGACTTCCACATTAATAACTCCACAATTTATCAATTATTTCTCGGATCAAAACTTTTAATACAATTAATCACTATAGGGAAACTAGGTTGCTTTTCTACTTGCTTCTGTACGAACTATAACTTTAAAGTAACATGTCTTTCGAAAATTTACAACATTTCCCAAAATTTCCAATGATAATATAAGAAGAGATCCAAAGAGACCCGAATGGTTTACTTATTTAAAACCGTCCCATACCAGTTTTAATTAACTAAACCACCCAGAAATTTCAAAGGATTGACAAGCTAACAAAATAACTCGAGTGATTTAATTATCTACAACCGTCCCATACCAGTGGTAGATAGTCAAATTACTCACAGATTTTAATTTACACGAGAATGGTTTACTTACCTTATTAATTCAACTATCCCCGAAGGGCACAATTGCTCATACCGAAGTTCGATATACAACCCAAAGTTTTAAAGCACAATTAAAACAATTCTAACATAATATTTTTGTTTGACTTCTCATTATAGTGTAGCCACCACTCATAATATTTTTACTTAGTTAATTTCTCTATAAGAAAACACAATCTCGCAATACTATTACTATCTCCGATAAATAACACTAAGACAACCATTAAGATTATAACTAGGTAAATCATCCTCAATCCAATAATGTCTCAAGTTGTATATTCAACACTTTTACTTAATTTGAGTAATCTATCCCCTACCTTTGATATTGGTATCGCACCTAGCAACAACATATGGTAAACATCTAGTTCCCAATCAAATACCAAAATTTCTAACTCGGTAAAATAAAATTGGAACTCACATAGATCAATCATTTCCGAATTTCAATTAAACCTTACAAGTATAATCTAACTTATCTCTCAATAACCATCAACAAACTCAAAATCCGTATAACGTCAATATCTTTCAAACATCACACTAATCCCTCATATGAGTTACGCAACTAAATCGACCTATAGGGTATGGTCATCCTAAGGTATCCTTTCTTCCCATAAGATTCATCCTCATTTTCTCAACTAATGATAATCAATTCTCAAAACGAACCATATACATATATTACCAATTTCTAAAGTTGATCCTTTAAGTCACCAATAACTGTATCTATTATACTTCTTCGCATTCACCCTATTTACCTCTCCATAACTAATACACACTCATAAACCAAAACGTTCATACTAGATACAAATGTTGTCTTAAGTACATCCTTACAACAATTATTCACTGCAATCGTAACACCCGAAATTCAACTAATAACCATTGAGTATCCTACAAATTCTAAAATCAGTCATGCAAATTATCAACAAGTGATAACGAATACTTATTGCTTACAGTTACTAATTTGAGATCTCTATAACTTTATAATTAACCACCAAGTATCATCTTTTCTAAATACAGTAACAATTTATCCTTACTGAGAATCGCTAAGCTAGTTATCTTCTTTATCAATAAATTTCTCAAGTTGAATCATCAATTCCATCATCCCAATTTGTATACTCTATCTAGGGATCCGAATTCCGAAATAGTGACTTATATCTACTCAGCTTCAATATCCTGGTATGATACCTGATGAAAACCCATTTTTGAAACTCACTTGAAAAACACCACTTAGTCAACTTATAGGGTGATATTACTTACAAAAATATCTGATTTCCTATTCAATTTAGTAACAAGAATTCAATCAATCTCTCCTTAGAGAATACTTATAGCTCCTAAAGCAAAGATATATTAGTTCCATAAGATCTCTTACTCGCGATAATTTATAACTCATATAATCTCATTTAGACTATCACTTCCAATACTAGTCTCATATATCTAGTCTCCCCTACGAGACACCAATGTATAAATACTCACGCAAATTATACAACCATAAACCACTCTTAATTAGGCCATACTTTCGACATTTACGCATATGTGACATAATAGCAATTAATGACTTATCCGCCTCAACTACACATGGAGGTAAATCAAACGTAGGTAAGGAGACTCGCTTCTTGCGACAGTCCTCCTCGAACACAACAACTACTCAAATAATTCAGGTTAATATAACGATGATTCAAGGACAAAACATGTCGAAATGGATTGTTATTTTGTCCGTGAGCGTGTTGAACGCAAAGATGTACTACCATGCATCATCTCCACCTCCGTGCAGGTTGCAGATATTTTCACCAAAGCATTAGGGTCAGAACGATTTCATTTTCTCTTGGGCAAGTTGGGTGTTCGAAACCTCCACACTCCAACTTGAGGGGGAGTGTTAAGAATCCACAAATTCCCCCATGACTTCCGTGATCTTTATCTGATTGATATCACATATCTTGGGCTCTTGAGTATATATCATTTCCTATTTTGTATTTACCTTAATTGATTGAAGAGCTGGTCTCCTGTGAGACGGGTATGATCCGTCTCATGGGTGAGACGGGTTGACCCATGACCCATGGGCCATGACCTGCCACGTGGCAGCCTTTTATAGGCCAATTTTTTTTTTTTTTTTTTTTTAAAATTTTTTTTTTTTTTTAGAAAAAGTAATAGTTACCATCTCTTAAAGTAATAGTTTGTATACATTAAAGTAATAGTTTGTATACATTAAAGTAATACATATATACAGAAAAGTAATAGTGTTTTTCCCTAAGTTTTCTATGTATTACTTTAAGTAATAGTTTTTCCCTAACTCATGTATATGAATGTAATAGTTTATACAAGTAAATGTAACACTTTGATAGATGAAATTGTAACATATTTCTATAGATAATGTAATACTTTTACATGAAAACATATATACCTATACATATGTGTTACAATTATGTACAAATACTATTATATATAAATAACACGTTTGTTACATTTTAGTTATAATAAGTATTACTTTTGCCAAACGAAGAAAACATAGGAAAAAACATTATTACTTTTCTGTATATATGTATTACTTTAATGTATACAAACTATTACTTTAATGTATACAAACTATTACTTTAACGTATACAAACTATTACTTTATGTTGGCTGAAGGATTGGGCTTAAGGCAAATGTGGGCTTGGGCGACCGCCCATTCCAGCTTGGGCGACCGCCCATATGCAAAAAGCTTGGGCGGAGGCGCGGGTTGGCTTTGTTGGGCGGGTGATGGGTCAAGATCCGACCCGTCTCATGGGTGAGACGGGTTTTCATGTTCTCACCCAAGTTTTTGTCTTGATTGAATAGATTGCATGTAATTAGGGATAGGAATAATCTCATTGATCTGGCTTACCTTAGAGATTGTAGCCTAGTGATACAGTGCTCATGTATATATGTCAGTACAATGTATAAGAAAAACCAAGGCAGTTGATAATTTTCACCTTAGATTTTACGATATTTTACATGTTTTTAGTACAAAATGTATTTTTAAATTCGTTCAAAATATTTATATTGTGCATTTTTTATATTTGTTATATGCATTTTATCGTTGCAGCGGCGTAGCAGTTCTGTATACCTTCATATAAGTCTCTAAGATGATAAACCGGGATATTTTTTTTCATCAGCAAAATGACCATTTAGCGCCTCATTGCAGAGTCCAACAGTCTGCACTTCCAAGCAACATCATACCCCTTCCCTCCGAACCAAAATGATCTTTCTAATTTTTTATCACTAATACAAAATGAATTTTGAGCAATTATTTTATCTTGATTTAATTATTATAATAAAAATAAAACACTTGTTATTGATAATATTGTTGATGTTGCATCGATTACAAGTTTTGAATTTACATTCGCATAATTACACCAACCTATAATTATTGCTCAAATTTTATTCGTATTCGTAGTAACAAAAAAAAATAGAAAAATCATTTGATACGGAGGAAATATATTATATAGCATCAATCTAGACAGATTCGTCAAGTTCTTCGTCTAGGCGAAACATAATCAAATACCGAGTACACAAGGTATAGACAAGAAGGACGGACAACCTAGATTAAGTCATTCATTAATAAAAAAAAATACCAATTTCTTAAAAATACATTCCGAAGGCAATAACATCCTCTACAATTACAGTTTATCAAAGTCTAGTCAAAAATCAAAAAAATCAGTATGAATTAAGGTTCTAGTACAAACCAGGACATACGATCAATCAATAAGTAAGTTCTTGCCATATACAAAGCTGTCAGAGAGAGATCTGAACAGGGTTGGCCAAACTACACGGCCGCGCCACTGCTTAAATTATCAGTATTCTCTGTTTGCTTAACAAATTGTCCTTGAACCCGTGGCCATTGTTCTGCTAGTATCTTTCTTTTTTGATATCGCACCTGACATCTATATTCTTAGATTCTTCAAAAATTCTGCTATTTTAGAGTCTCATAAAGCAACGACGAAAGTGCCATCCAGCTTTTCTCACACGAGGTCAGTATGCGCAGAGTATATAAAAGCATGCATGAACCAGAAATGTGTCAATTATGTTACATAAGTTAACGAACGTTAACGGAAATCCTACGTGGATGTTGCGAATTCTTCAACCCAAATATCCACTGTGACTCTCTTTCTTGAAAATGTGGGATGCCGTGGCCAACCGAGCTTTGTATGGACGAATTTGCAACATACAATTAGGTCATAGGATTTCCGTTAACTTCTTTTTAACTTTTTTGTGTGAGTTAGGGGTGGGGGCATAATGAATGGTATGCATGATGTATCTATAGTACAGTTGATATAAGTGCTAAATAATACAAGAGCGGTTAAAACCAAAACTTAAGAGAGTACGACGCTACCTTCTTTTGGAAGCACAAGTCTTTTCTCTTTTGGCGGAACTTGATCAATGCAGCTTCTCTTTGAGCAAATTTTCTTTGATCTATTCCGTTTCCGCTACCACTCCCTTTTTCAGCACTATTTCCATTTTTCAGAGCTACCCCAACATAACTTTCCATATTTACCCCTCCAACATTGAAAGCAGTACCACCAACATTCTTCCCATTGCTTCCATGCTCACTGCCAGAGGCACTTTTGTTCAAACTATAATTTCCAGGTATACCTTCAAGAAATGGCCCACCCAACACAATTGGCGATCCACAGTGTGGGGCATTCACTGCCAACTTCTTTAGAGACAAATCATCAGGAGCGTCCATTTTGTGGTAGTGATGGACATGATGATGGTGATGAATGTGCTGAACAGGGAGCTTATGATGGGGATCTCCCAGCGGATCAATAATATCATTAGGCATTGATGCCATGTCATTTGTGTTGTACCTGCAAAGTTTTGGAGAAAATACACATTTTTCAATCCCTTAAAACAAACATTTACTAGAATTTTTGAAGAAAAATATGCAATTAAAAGTAATAATTTCCCAGTCCGTTTTCCATCTTCAGACCTTGAGAAGGCTGAAAGCTCTGAAAGTCTTAAAGCATTGAGATCGTATTGAACTTCTTTGTTGGTGTCCTTTACTTCTCTAAGCCTCTTTAAGCTTAGCTCGATGACTGCTCCTCCTTCATTAGGATCATCAAGAATTTTAACAAGTTTGCTATTGAAAGAAAGGTGAAAGCAAAACGGTGGATTTCACTCTCCAAGTGTCATTATTGTAATATACTCCGTATTAAGTTATCAATTAATAAAAAACACATTTAAAAAAAAAAAAATAATAAATAAAGAGAGAGAGAGAGCAGAATGTAAAAGAACAACTGCATTGACGAAATCAACTCCAACTGTATGCATCAAAGAAACACACTAACATATCCATCCCATACCGAGTTGTTCCTGTCCACGGATGTCCCTTGTTTAGGAAGCTTCTACATTTGACCGGATAACTTGATCACAGGTGCTGTTTTGGCACTCTGCTTTTTTATCCCATTGAGATGCTGCTTGGGAGCTGTCAACTTCTACAGCTTGTTTTGTCCAAAAACTCTGCAAAGTAGATGAAATAATATGCTTCTGTTTCTGAAATTTCAAGTTTTCAGAATTATTTACGCTTTTTTCTTGAAATGTGCCCGATTGCAGCAACATATCCTCATTTTCCACATCTAAGATTTACTGATCAAGAAATAGTCTGAAATTGGATAACAAGCATACTTTCAATGTTTATAATCCTGGCAATGCTTGATCTAATGATTTTTCATACTCCCTCCGTCCCAAAATGAATGTCAAAATAAGAGAAAATTTGATATTTTCTGACATTCATTTTGGGACGGAGGAAGTATTTTTTATCAACTACAACTTTCTACCTTCCAGTTAAAGCGTTCTAAATATCCAAGATAATTGAGTTACATAGACAAATATGTAGAAAAAGCCTTGTAGTGTTTTTCATTAAAGACTACACATGCAAAGTACCTGAGTGCCACTACCATAATCACTTCCGCCACCAGAATCAAAGCCACTGTTCTCATCAACATCCCCATCATTGCTGCCGCTGTTCTTGTCGGATCTTTCACTACTTTTTGACTTCACACACTTCTGAGTCTGTGTGCCACTTTCACTTCCTCTACCACTAGACTGAATAAACAGAAGGGTTATATCATGCGGAAGAGGAAGGATACTTAAGCTAGTTAAATAGCACGAGGCCACGTAAATTTTATGATTACATAAGTACTCCCTCCGTCCAGTGATAAATATTGAACTTTCCTTTTTGGTCATCCCCAAAATAAAGTTGCATTTCTAAATTAGGAAAGAGTCTTCGTGCAATTTTACCTTTGTACAAGCAATGAACAAACAAGAAGTAAAGCGCATCTTTTAATAACGTTTACAAGTCAAATGCGACATTTATTTAGAGACGGAGGGAGTAAATGAGAAATCAAATGGTGTGTCGTGGCGACACACATCGTAAAATTTGAAAATGTTTCCATTTCATTCACTAATTTCTCTATCCCCAAGCAAAACCAGATAATGCAAAAAAAGGAAGTAAAGTGTAGAAACCTTAAAGCTTGATAGGTAGAGAAATACGATCACTAAAATATTCCTGAAAAAGAACTGATGAGTCTATGAAACATCAATTGAATAAAAATTTATAACTTACACTGTGGCATCTCCTCCAGACATGCTGCCAAAAGGTTTTTAAGTTCATTTTTTCGTGTAGGCTTCACTAAAAAACCAACAGCTCCTTTTGACAAACGCTTAAATACCAAACCCATCGAATCATGAGATGACATCACTGCACACAGTCTCATCAGAAGAGTAAACAATAGCATTAATCTGACAAGCTAGAAGGAAAATAGTGAAAGTTGGGACGGAATATGTTTTGAAAGGAGAATGAGAAAGTACTTACTGATCACAGGAATGTTCTTGCGAATTTTGTGGCTCGCCCAGAAGACTGACTCCAGATAGAAGAGGCATGGCAACTTCGGTTAAAACTATGTCAATATGATTGCTAAGATCTTCTAGGATCTTCCAGTCTTGCAACCCATCAGACGCTTCAATGACTGCAAAAAGGGTTTTCACATAACTACTCGTAAATAAAAAAAAAAAAAAAACTCAATAGAAAGCGTATGAGAGTCAATTTAAACAAAAAGTTCATAAGGGAATTTGATCGACTAACAGCTTGCTTTTGAATACGATGCTGTCACTATATGTTTGTGAATTGGACACATGAGAGGTAATTTTGCCAGTTATGAGTACAATTAAAATGAGAGATACTTTAGTTGGATCATTTTGGGACGGAGGGAGTGCATACCTTCATAATTACAGTTACAGAGCAAAGAAGTGACAATGTGACGTGTAGAATCATCATTTTCTACAAGCAGGACCTTGATGGATCTAACATTAAGAAACCTCTCCCAATGAACCACTGGCCAGTGAGGTTGGAGCTGTGGCACTTGCACTCGCACCAACTGACCCCGCTCATCTTTTGCATCTTCATCAACTTTATCAACTCTCAAGCTTAGGTAATTTATTTTACCAGTCGAGATGAATTAATAGAGTCAAAAAGGATAAGAATAAACATGATAAGGATTCGGAAATGTTGCAATGGGAAACCGAAAACCCGAAGAAAAATAAATATTGAATTTGTTATGCATGAAACTACTCTATCTCAGAAGATCTAAGACCTGACTTATGTACTCCCTCCATCTCCATGCTAAAATGAATGTTCAAAAAAAAATTAGCAAATTTGATTTTTTTTTTTTTTTTGAACATTCATTTTGGGATAGAGGGGTTTTGAATTTGACAAAATGCTCTTCAAAATGTGCTATCTTCTTCCTTTGTTTTTTTTTCTTTCTTCTGTAATCTGTAAACTCGCTGAATGGGAGTGTTGAAGTCTCGCTTAAACTCACCAAATCAATTGGCGAGTTTGAATCTCGCTTAAATTCGCCAATTGATTTGGTGAGTTTCATTACCACGTCACTTTTCTTTAAATGCATGAATAAAAAAGAAAAAATTGAAAAAAAAAAAAAAAATGAACTTGTCATTCCATTTGGCAAGTTTGAACGGACAAAGGTCAAACTCGCTATACCATTTAGCGAGTTTTAAAAAAATGGACATTTTGGCAAATAGTTTGGAAGGGTTGTTATTTTGGGAATTATATTTTTAAAAAGAAATATTTTGAGAAAAAAAATCCAAAAACTGGATCTAATCTTACATGTAATTCCTCTGTTTCTGCTGAACCTCTGAATCACACTGCACCAGTCAGCAAAGACATAAAACAATGCACTGCTTCTGCGTAACGTATCAGCTGGAGTTGATGTCCATATTGGTCAGGTCCCCAGGCACAGAAACTCGAGAGCTTTCTGTTTGCTTTATAATAGGCTACAAAACAAGCTTGATAGAACAACACAAAGTTCTTAATATGGATTAGTCGTTAAGAACCTGCATTAGACAACATAAGACCCACAACAGACAAGATCTTTGTCCTGCTAATTGTACTAAGATTAGGTATGCACTGAACAGCACTGGATGGTTCAGTGAGCCTAATTTGTGCTTTTTTGTTTACAAATGAAGTTGTCTATGTTACCAAAGAAGGGAAAGAAAGAAACACATCATGTGTTCAAATTTGGTCACTTTTAACACACTATACCTAATCTGTGCATTCTGGGCAAGTTTCAACTTGTCATTTCGATAATCGATTATCACATGCGTTTGTCCAGAATTTACACACGTGTCAATTGACTCGCTGCACAACTGTTCTGTAGCAAAATGAATATCCATTTTTGTTCTTGATCAAAAACAAAAAATGGACTCAAAACTTGAGACGGAGTATATGACTGATCTAACTAGAATAAAGAAGGAAATTAAAACATGGGGGGATAGATGTATGACCAATTGATCATAAAAAAGAAGCCTCCTGTATATACTTATTGTGCTGAATAAATCAGACTTGAGTTAAAATATCAGTCACTTGATAAATTGTTATCTCATATATAGTTACAACAAAAATACAGCGACAACACAAAATTTCCAAACAGCCATGACAATTTAATGGCTGAACAAAACTTAGGTTTTGTTATTAGAAATAGAAAGAGTCTTCTTATCTTTCTGCAAAACTGCAAGGCGTGTGCTCCACACATGCAAATAATGACGAGTTATAGAAGAAAGCAACTAAAAAGAAAGATAAATCTAAGCAGCAGCAGACCGCTTCTCCTCTTGTTCATCTAGGTTTAGAGCTTCCAGCAACTTCGGCCAGGATTCTGGGATCCCTCCAGGTAAATCAAACTCCATTAATTTTCCTTGATTTCGGTAAAAATCCTCAACAGGTTGGCTCTGTACAAAACATGAATAAAAAGTTCATCATGATGGTTCAATTAGAAAGATGGAGAATTCTAGTTTATCATAAATTAAGGAATTTATTACATCAAAATCTTGTGCTTGAATGGTGAAGTGTGTGTGTCTAAACACACACATACATAATAGTCTATCTAGAGAGAGGGAGAGAAGGTGTACGGTGAAATTTTGGATGTCAATTCCATGTGCTCAAAAATGTGTCTGATTAAGAACTTCTATAGAGACAAAGTAGTACCTTTTCCTTGTATATACGAATTCGCTCCGTTATAACAGCTTCGGTGTCATCAGCACGGGTGATGAGCTTGGAAGAACAGTGAGCAGGTGGTAGAAGCGGGTCCATGCTCATTCCGGGTCTTCCGTTCTCGGGTTTAACATTAATTGTTGCCACATTGAAGCCTTTCTTACATTCTGAGCATATCCTTCGCCCAAGGCATTTTTCAACCAATACATCTTCTCTGAGCTTGAGATTAACCACCAAGTCAATTTCTGTCACCTCATCCAAGATTTCCTGGATTCACATTATAAAACCTTCAGTAATGGAGATGGGAGATTAAAGTCACAATAACCTTCGGTCATCTTGTCAAAGATAGATGATGGAGGAATCTCTTTTCAAGATAAATGAATACACACACGTACCACACCAGATTAGTCAATGGGCCAATCATGAATAGAAATTCAGGCAGCTCTTACCAAGATGGAAACAATTCAGCCGAAATATATATATTTTTCTTCCAAGTGGCATTCACACACATAATAGCATATTTTTGCCCATTTTTTTCTCCATCTTTTCCATAGAGCAAAAAGATGGAGAAGAGAAGAAGAAAAGACTAATTTCTTGGATTGGATAGTTTTTCAAGTTTAAGAGCTTCCAATTTCAATAAGAAACAGTACATCCTTGTAAGGAAAATGAGGCTTCTCAGCATTGTTGGCTATTTTTGAAAAAAAGGTCTCTAATTTACTGTGACTCCAAATTCATGGGAAAGAACAATATAATTTGAAATAAAGAAATCAGCAACAAAAGAACAAAGGTTCTTACAGCTTGTCTTATCGTTCGAGGGAAACCATCGAGAATAAATCCTGATTCACCATTTGTTTCTCCAGTCTCGAGTCTCTTCGAGAGTAAGTTGAAGATAATTTCATCTGAAACCAGCTTCCCTTGATTTACAATCTCTTTAAGCTGAAAGATAACAAGCAAGCAAATGATAAGCTTGGACCATAAATAATAGAACAGGGACTCTCAAAGCATGACGCATTGACGCCAGTATAGTGAGCTCATGTTCATCACAGTTGCACATTCTTTAGTTGTCTTCACGAACACTCACTGGTTTAGAAAACCTCAATCCCAATGCACTACATGTGGATGTAGTTTCTATTTCTCCATTCATTACATGCTCAATGTTCAAGACAATAATATAAATTGTATTGCAGAGTTGACTGTTGCTAGTTGGTTTTCTAGAATCAAGCAAAAACAGAACCAGAAGAAATACGTGGCACTCAGTTCCTTCTAGCTTGCCCTTTTTTTTCAGGGATCCTCTTGATAGTTAAGGATCTGATCCTAGACTAGTTCAATTCATAGAAAGATTTAGTTCAACCTGGTCCAGTCTGAGAGCATATGATAGTTGCATGTAGTTTCTATTTTCCATTCATTACCTTATACTCCCTCCGTACCAAAATAATCATCCTACTTTTTTTGGTGTTAACACGAAGGTAATTTGAACAATAAATTTAGGTTAATTTAATTATCATAATGAAAATTTAAAACTTGTTATTGATACACCAATATAAATACAACCATGGTGGAAAGGAGCAAACGAACATTCACAAATACCCACCCACAGGAAACAAAATTAACCTAGCAAAACACTACCTAAACCCTAAAAAGAGTCTACTTTGACTTTTCTAAGTCGCCTTACCACAGATTGCATCTCTTTTATTTCAGATAATTAACACAAATGTTCATGGGCACCATAAGTATAACCGTCTATGAGTTCCATCGTTAGGGAAAGAATAAAAAAACAAATCATATCAAATCAAATCTTCATCCAAAAATTGGATAAGGAACTTTCAAAGGGTCAATGTACTGGACTAGCACCTACTTTCGAGAAATAGAGTGGTAAAACCGATAATTGAGCTCCGAAATAGCATAAAATTCGACCCTTTATGTTTAGGCTTCATAAATAACGTCAACTGAAACCTAAAAACTAACGATTTAGCTGTAAATCGTATACAATCCAACCCGAATTGTGGCCTTGTTCAATGCATCATTTGAAGAAAGACTTGCGAGATTTAGAAATCTGGAACTACCTGATCGGAAAGAGGGCCAGAGGATTGAAGAGAATCACGGACGAGATCACCGGTGGCGATATGAGGGACACCGAGGAGAGTTGAAAGACGGCTAGCGTAAGTGCCTTTTCCGACGCCGGGAATGCCTAGAAAGACCCACTGGACGTTTCTAGATTTGGGATCAGATGCGTAGGTGGAGGAATTGCGGCGTGCTTCGGGTGGGGATGTGGAAGCGGATATGGAAGATAAGGACCTCCTGATGAGTGAGAAGGAGGAGGAGGAGGAGGAGGTTGTGGGTGAAGGTTTCAGGAGGCGGGTCAGGGCCGCCATTGATGGAGGGAGAAGGAGAGAGAGAGAGAGAGAGAGAGAGAGATCTGAGTAGGGCGTGGGTGTGTTTTTGATAGAAGATTAGATGGGAGCCGAGCCGAGCCGAGTCGAGTCGGACCGGCTAGTGTGAGAGGGGAAACGGGTTGTATAGGTTGACCCGGTTAGAACTTCTAAAATGTCCTAACTTAGAAGTGGGTGTCTGCCTGCCACGCGACTACACGGAACGGAATATCCCATAAAATGTCCTAAAGAATCTGCAGATTGCTTTTCACGTGCATAAATATACTTTTCAGGCTACATAAAAAAAATTAAATTAAATACTACGTCACGTTGTTGCATATTTATTCCCTAAATATTTGGGTTGGCAATAAGTGTAAAACCAAATATTATAACAAGAAAAAATACAACACATAAAAGCTTTCAACACCAAGAAAATGCAAGGACTGTCGACATAAGAGAAATATAATTTCAAGACTTATTAAATACAAATAAGAGTGATTGGGCACAATAGGGATTTGACCTGCTGGCTAGAGCTCATGATTTTCAACCTGAAAGTCATGAATTCGATTTCTCAGAAGTTAGAGGGAAGGCTTTCTCTCTCTAGAATTTATCTCATATGCGCTTCTGTGCGTGCATGTGTGTGTGTGAGTAGTGAAAAAAAAAATAGTAATTTAAAAAAAATAAATAAGAGTGATTGGACCAAATTAGAAAATAATGAGAAATTAAATGTTATAAATAGACAGAATTACGTTATATTTTCAAAATGATTTGCTCGGCTAATTTAAACCATTGTAATACTCATTAATAAAGTGATGAGAAAAGAATAAAAAGTTAAGTAATGACTAAAAATAAAAAGAATTAATAAAATATTTAAAAGAAAGAATAAGAAAAAAGAAAAATCAAGATAAACAGATTCTTTTAAAGAAAACTCGAACCCATCAATGCATAAATTGAAGGAAATGCAGGAGTGGAAGGTTAATTTCATTACTCACCCTGAAGTATTCTATAGTATAAATAAGAACTATCCATCTCACCCATGTGAACAGTATTATGAATAGTGCCAACTGTCAAATTTCTCATTTTGCGCTCACTAAGTTGTACCTTTTCCATTTTGCCCTTAAAAAAATAAATTAAATTAAAAAAAAACGTGTCCTCAGACAAGGGCTTAATTAAAAAAAAAAAAAAAAAACGTGTCCTCGAACACAGACTTTTACTAGTGATTAAATATAAGTGCATACCCTTTCCCTTCACATTTTCTACATAACTACAGAAATGTGCAATTAGGACAAACCTCCGTGATGGGCACTAAAATTAACCCCCAAAAAAACAAAACGGCCAATCAATATATACTTTCATTTTTTGTAAACCAACATATCCATTGTACTCTTACTACTATTACTCCCTATCCGTGCCAATGGCACGGTGACAATATGAAAGAAGAAAGACTATCCTACAATTTAAATTTTTTTTATCACGTTACCCCCAACCAGCATTCACTTCTTCTTTCCTGCCCCCCCCCCCCTCCTATCCCCCACCCCACTTACTTTCCTCTTTTTCGCAATTTTCAACCCAACACAATACCATTTTTTTGGTAACCCTGCCTACCCAAATATTACTAAATAATTAAAAAAAGGCGAATGACATTTTGGACCCCAAAATTTAGGGGGTGTTCCTAAGATGTGCCCCATTCTATCACTAATTATAATATATGGTCTAAAGTTTATATTATGTTAACAATTTATGGTTTTTAACCAAATTTATTAGAAAATCCCGTTAAATGATCACGTGCAAGTCACATGTCATTTAACGGAGGATGTTTTTTAACACAGATTCTTTCATTGTTGTTTTAATGCAAATTAAATGAAAATAAATTAACCATATGATTCCTTAAATGATTTATAACTTTATAAGATTTCAGAAATACTCTTGTACCCCAAACAAAACCTTACCCCTTCATTTTTCACCCAATTACTTATATATATACACACACACCCACACACATTGATTGATTCATATACCTCCTCAATAACCACCCAGTAAATCCCTTCTTCTCTTCATTTTCTTTTCTTTCCTTTTTCATCCCTTTAATTCTTTATAACGATCAAATCCTCCAATCCTATTTGCTGGAATGGTATTGGTGGTTAGGAAGAAAAGTGGAGGCGGGAAAGAGGATGGAATGCAATTGGGTAAGTACGAAATTGGCTGTTAAGAGGTTTTTGACGAAAAAGTTAGAATTTTCGGTTAAATCGACACTGTCATCCACGTGTGACTAAACTGAGGATACTTTAATAATATTGCGCTGATTTTTATAACTTGTATTTTCAATTTTAACGCTGCAAATTTCAGATTGAACAAAAAAAAAACCTTTTTCCATTATTATATTTCCATTTCACCACCACCACCACAATTGTCATCCCAATTCTTTTTATTAAAGCAGAAAGTTGGGACTATTTAGTTCCAGTAGCAATGTTGTTTTCAAATTCATAATATCCTAAAAACATATGTTGTGCCTATACAACATCTATAAAGATCATTAGTCACTTAATAGAGGTAACTAACCATTGTATCATTGAACAACAATTGCATTACCATCACAATTCAAACCAACACCACTGCAACTACAACAATAATACCACCGCCGCCGCTATCAACACCACCAAAAATTGAAAAGATTTTCTCGGTGTATCCAAAGATTTAACATCACATGAACCAAGGAGAAAAAATTTAGTGTATAAACTCATGACAATCGTCGGAGAGGGAGTGCATAAAAGTATTTTGATTTTGTTTGTCTAAAAAATTTTGCATCAAGTAATGATCCAAGCTCGAAATAAATTTCCAAGCTTTCTTTCCAGATCCTGGGTTGTTCTATGAATTTTAGAAGATGAAACTCTAAATCTGAGATTTAGATCTACATCTAGGATCTCTATAGCAATCGCGGACCTCTCCTAAATCGAACTAAGATTTTGGTTGGAGAAAGAAAGGGTGATGACCGGAGGCGGCCAATCTTTGCCGAAGATTGATCAACGCCAATCAACGCAAAAGAAGATGAAAATTTGGAGTGACAGTGGAGATGCAAAGGGCGCAGAATTGAAACCCCAGATCTGTGAGAGAGCTTGGGAAGAGAGAATAATGGAGATCTGGCCGGAGGGCAGGGGAATAAGAGGTTCCGGCAAGGTAGAGGAGTCGTTGAGCGGAGAACACATAATTTCGGAGTGGGTGTATGGGTTTTATTTGGGGTGGTGGACGGATATGGGGAGTTAGGGGCGGTTAAAAACAGTTGGGGAGGAAGATAATTTTCAGCCGTCGGATGAATTTGTCAACTTTCAATCTCAGCCGCTCTTTGTCTTGGCGGTTACTACCATTCCCTATTGTAATATAGATTTTTTTACAAATAATGCAATGTACTCACTAGTAACAAATATATGGGTAACGTGCTTTTACACTCGTTTTCAAATAATGCAACAAACTTCTTTTTTACTTACGGTGTCAAAAAGATGACGTGGCACTACCACGTCATCGCCATGTCATCAAATTCAACGCGAGTGTTAACTTGGTGATGACATGGCAGTGTCACGTCCTCATCACCGTTAGTTATTTAACGCCATAGGTAAAAAATAAAAGTTCATTGCATTATTTGATAACAAGTGCAAAAGTATGTTGCACATATCTTTCACTACAAGTACATTGCATTATTTGAAAACTAGAGTTAAGTAAGTTGCATGGGTTGGTAATTTTCCCAAGACTAACCTTCACTTTAGCATCTCAGACCTTGTGCAGTCACTGTATCTTTTGTACATCAACTCCAACTCTCATGATATCAAGAAACTAAAATCTGTCTTCCAAGTCTCTAATGCAAAAACAGAGGACCAACTTACAAGATTACAATATGCTTTCAGACACGAATCTATAGATCTTTCCAAACATTAAAATCAGAAGTAGTGCTATTATAATTGATTGTGGTGTCTTGGCACCCCAAGAAGAAAGTTGTTTTTGCAGGATCAATATTTACTAAAGCATGCGCTGTTCCGCTTGGACTGGTTGCAACAGCGACTTCATCTGCACCAATTATTACTTCTGCGTAGCCCTTTTCCGTTGCTTTATTCTCCAACTGCAGATAATTGAATGGTACTATAAATGATGTCTCGAGTTAAAGTGCAATGTAAAACACGGAAGGCAAAAATAGAAAACTCAGCAGTATATTTGTGATATCCCCCATTCCACATCAGAAAGATGTGGCCTTTGATTGTGATATATAAGCTCCCACTTCACTAATACTGGGCACCAATAACATCTATGGACTTTGGGGGGGGGGGGGGGTGGGGCTGTGGGAAGCCAAGTGGAACCAAGTTGTTTGTGCTCAGTGTGGCAGTGCGGGTTGCTTATGTAGCAGACCGGGTTTTCGGGCTCGGGTCGTTACTATATTATACTCTCTCTATTCCAAAAAGATTGTCTCATTTTCTATTTGGTTTGGTAAAAGATATAGTCTCAATTCTAAAGAAGGTAATGATTATAGTGCAGTTTTAAGAAGATACAAGAATGTAAAGCATCGATGATAAAAAGTTTGACTTGTCAAATAGGATAATCTTTTTGGGACAAAGGGAATAGAATATACGGAGTAAGAAAACTCCATCATATAGTTTTGGATCTACAACTGATTTTATGCATCTTTCGTAAAGTTATTTTAAGGTTCACAGACACAATTGCAGGTCATCTGATAAAAAAGATACTTTCTTTTCTCAAATTTGACAAGCCTCTGCTAATTTGAAATCTCTCCCAAAATGAACAAATGAAATGTAAAGCTTTAAAAAGAATGTTTTGGAGTTCATGGGACGATAGAGAGAGAGAGAGAGAGCATACCCTAAATACTGTTTTAGCTCCCCAAATGAGTAGTGTTTCATTACATGTATGGTGTCTATGATTTCCCCTCAAACTAGCAGGCCGTATCTCACCAACATGAAGTGAAGCACAAGTCAGCGCTCCCCCTACAAAAATAATGATTCACCATGTCAACTATCATCATTTTTTTTTCTTTTCAGTCTGGGGTCAGCAATTATGTGATGTAAAATATAAGGACTTATAAACGGCCAAAAATGAAAAGCTTAGTTGGTAAGTTTGTTTTTTTTTTTTTTTTTTTTTTATGCACATTGAAGTTTGTAAGAAAATAGCCTAATTTACATAACCAAATAAAAATGAGATAAGTTACGCAGAATGTAAAGCATAATAACGAATTGACATCATTCCATGTATAGAGAATGTACACTAATCACACAGACAAGTAGACAGTAATCACACAGACAAGCATAAAGTGGGACGATTTCAAAATTAAAGTACCAAACATGCCCACTTTTCAAACTGGGTGCAAAGTGGATTTGGTGGATACTTTAGGGGTAAACATAATTTGGCCTAAAGGAAGACAAATAATCCAACTGTTCCTTGGAGTTCTCATGGTGTTATCCACTTGTTTGTAACTTGACGAACCGGACAATCACATTCCCACACTTGAGACCCCATCCAGAAGATCAGTACAGAAAATAAACTGAAATGGCCTTTAAACTCAACAGAAAACAGCTATTACTTCTATCCCTTTTACTTCTTCAGAGTGATGATCCATTCAAAGAACTCAACATTTACAATGAACTTCATGATCTCCTTGACGTTCAATTTGATATCTATTATCAAACAAAAAACTTGGATTTTAGATTCTAGAAAGATAATTTGACGAAATGATCACCTTCAACCCTACTTAAATACTCCATTCGATTTCTCTAAAATTAAGTTACCTTTCAGCCAAATGCAGTATCTCAATATTCTTTTCAGAAAGACGACTGTTTCAGCAAAAGCCAACAACAAAACAAGTAAATATACCAGTGTTCTAAAAGGCCCCGCCTAAGGGCGCCTAGGCCCCGCCTAGGCGCTAGGCTCCTCTCCAACGCCTAGTTCTAAGCCCCGCCTAGGTCCCGCCTAATCCCGACTAGTCCTCGCCTAGGCACTAGGCCCGGCTCCGCCGCCTAGCATCCGCCTAGCGCTTTTTAGAACCTTGAAATATACTCTCTATACAGTTTAACCTGTAACTTCTCAGATGGCATTCTGACTAATTGATGATTTAATTCTAAAAACAGAGCTAGCTCAATCAAACAAGTCTTTGGTCCATCTATTAAGAAGTCGAATCTCATAGTTTCTTACTACCTCTGTCCCAAGACGAATGGCCAAAAACTTTTCAAATTTGCACTTGATCAAAAGCAAATTTCATAAACTAAATAGGTCATTTACTTTGGGACCGAGGGAGTTCAAAATTTGATTTTTTTTTATTTCCTGAATGAAATTTTGATACGAATTTCATCTATTTCAAGAACTAGTCCGACTTACATCTCGAGGTAAATTTTACATAGTCAATAAGCGAATGCTAAGAATAAGGTCTAAATTTTTTGAAATCAAATTAATGTTGAAATTCATGCAATTGAAGCAAACAACACCCATAAATGATTGAATGTACAACCTGAAAGTCCAGCCTTGAAGGCAAACGAAATTGGATCGATCATCCAACCGCGGCCATCTTTAGCAATTGGGGAAGGAAACCCCAACCCAGAATATCGAACGAGATTAGCACTGCGATCATCGTCATTACCGCCGCTCCATTTCCGGCCAGCGGCGGCGGTGTACGACGGTGTAGAAAATTGATGAGAAACAGGCGGGCGTTGTAATCTGAGAAAAACCCAAGTGAGGAAGAGGAAGATGGAGAGGAGGAAAGGGAAAGCGTGAGGCTTCCTCAAGAAGAGTTTGAGTGAATTTAGGGTTAGGGTTTGGGATTGGAAATTGGTTTCTGGGTTTGAGATTGGGATTTGGTAATTGGTTGAGATTGAATTTCTTCTAGGGTTTGCCATTTTGGCTTCTGAATTCACATTTCACACACAGAAAAACATGCAGTGTTCATCACCCCAGCCTTTGAACTCTAGATTTAAAGGGGTTCAATTAAATTCAGTGTGATCCCTCAAGTTTAGTTAAATACCAATGGCCACCTTTATATTCTTCATATTTTTCAAAAGTGTATATCTGACCTAACTTTACTAACTTTACTAACTTTAGGTAAATAAAAAAATTAGGATTCTTTACTTAAATTCAAATATTTTAAATGGGTTTTTTGGGCTTAAAATTGATAAAACGTCCAATTAATTTTTTTTTTTTATAATAAACCATTAAAACTATACAAATTTGATTTTGCAACTGCCTAAAATTTTTAGTGGGACCAATAATTTTAACTAATAATTTCACTATTATATCTCGTAATTTGAATCAAGGGAATTTGACCCGAAAGTTCCTTTTAGAACAAATCACTTCCCCTCGAGTTCCTCATTAAATCGAAATGACCTGAAAGTTCTTATGCAGTAATATATAATACTGCATGCAATATTATTATATTCACTCATATGTGAATATAATACTGCATCTATAATACAATATGGTGAAGAAACTTCTCGGACATTATGATACTTTTTTAGAACTTCCCGGTCACTCTCCCTTGCAACTTCGCAATTTACTATTTGTTTGGTAATGATATTAAGGCATAAGTGGTTTGGGAACAAATCGAACCAAATTATGTGATCTGGTTAAATTTTCAAATACGAATGATTCGGTTTGATCTAAAAAGTTAGCAGGTCACGTGATTAGGTTTCATTTCCAGTTTGACCCCTCCAATGCAAATCAGAGCGAGCAAAACCATTGCAAGATCGAACCGCCAAATTGAACTACCAAACCAAACCAACATATAACATATATTAACCTTAAATTTGTATATTGAGTAATTTTCGTGGTTGGATTATTAAAAAATACCTACTCCCTCTGTCCCGCTACAAACCGCACACTTTCTATTTTGGGCGTCCCATTACAAACCGCACATTTCCTAAAATGGCAAAGAATCTTTACTATTTCCTCCACTCATTCTTTCTCCTACATTATTTTAATACTCACAACACCATTATAATTTACTATTCCCTCCACTCATTCTCTCTCCTATTTTACTTTTACACTCACAACATTTATATCATTATTTTTTTCCTTAATTCCCGCGCAAACAGTAACAGCGCGGTTACTAGCGGGACGGAGGGAGTATATTCCAAGTTCTTTCAACGTTTGACATTGAGTGATGTGTTTTCTTCGTTCAGCCTTCTCATGCTCTTGTCTCTTCGTCTTATGGCTTTCCTCTTTGACTCTCCCCACCTCCCCACCAGATTTTCGTTCTTCTTTCGTGATGACTGAATCATGGTTTGAATTATTGTCTGAATTGTAGTGTACGATATGAACCACAGTCTATAAGATAAACTGCAGTTCAAACCAAATCGACTAAACCATATTTATTTGGTTCTCATGGTTTGATTTAATTTTTTTTAAAAAATAATCAAACCTATGACTGGTGATTATGATTATGTATTTAAATTACAGAAAATTTAGTTTTTCCCAAATATTATAAAAAGTCTTGTTTTTAACTTAAAAAAATCGGTACATGAATTTTAAACCAAACTAATTCGACTTTTTAAACCGGTCATTGAACCGATTTTTAAAATAAAACAGGACTTTTTATAATATTTGGGAGAAACTAGTTTCTCCCAAAACCAACTCTTTAAATTAACCGAGCCGAGATCACATTTATCACTTTTTGTGTATCACACTTTGTACCACAATTCACAAATGATTCAACGGTTATACATCAATTATAATATCATGCTAATTTCATCCTTAATAACTCATAATCATTGAATCATCTGTAGTACACAAAAAATATAATCTCTTCACAAATTAGTATGAATCGAACTATAAATTGAAGCATTTACCCCTAACTAATAATCTGACATACTACAATCTCAGTCTCAGAATATTAACACACTAGTAATTTTAAAGTACTGAAAAGTCATTCTTAAGGAGTACTCTCGATTAGTGTTAAAAAAAGGTACTGTATTAGATTTTTTTTTTTCATGATTCTTACCTCCTCCGTCCCAATAAAAAAAGCTTTACCAATTACTTAAAAGAACATTCTGTTAGAAGCTTCATCTTTTCTAAAATGACAAAGAATCTTTACTATTTCACCCACTAATTCTTTTTCCTATTTCACTTTTATATTCACAATACTTTTCAAATTTACTATTCCCTCCACTCATTCTCTTCCCTATTTTACTTTTATATTCATAAATTTTTTTTCACTTATCTTATTCTTTAATTTGCATGCCGACCCAAAATGGTGAAGCTTTTATTTATTGAGTTTTATTGAGTAGGATGGAGTATTTCTTATTTCATTTTACAATTTTAAATAATTATCGTGCAAATAAATTGGGGACGGTTATTTGCAAGGCACGCTATTTGCAAGGCACGGAAAATGGACAAAATTGCCCTCCCGTACGCGAACGTTTCGTGTAATTTTACACGACATTGTCAAATACGTTTCGTATATAAATATACGAAATGTATTGAGTTATTTCGTGTATATTCACACGAAATATTAACAAATATTTCGTGTAGTTTCATACGAAACATATCTGACAGTCTGAATAATTCATACTTCCAAACATAAAAACTGGAAAAATTCAAAGACCAATACAGCTTTATTGAAAAAAAAATCATAAAAAATGGTATACTTTGCCATATTTCACATCACAAATCCAAACTTCCAAACAGTTTTTAATGATTCATACATACAAATAAAAAAGGCTCAATAAGTCAAATGATACACTCATACTATGACCTATTTCTTGAAACTCTTTCTTCGTTCGACGCAATTGAGAGTCGGTTGAATGTATCTATCCGAGCTCTGTATGGCATGACCAAGTTACTTGCGCTTGCATCACGATGAGCCTCCCAATATAACGCTGGCGATGGCATTGGGTAATCATTATCTAACATGTGCAGCAATATAAAATGGTTTCCAATGTGTCCAAGCACAAGTGTGTCTGTGGGTGGTCCTACTCCTTGTGGTACGATCACGGAAGGCATGTGAAGCCACCGGTTAGCGTGTACGAGATGAACACCACATTATACCTCGTGGCAATGATGTGCCCTAGCTGCAGGAGGGTCATATAATAATACTCGGGAGCCGGGAGGAATAGTAAGCAATGCGGCTTTGTAGAGCTCGTCCATACTAGTCAAAGATATAACTCTCGATAAAGCTCGCGTCGACTATGCAGCTCAAGGCAACAATCTGTGCGGACTTGAGGCCACATGTCCTCATCTCCGTATATCTGCGCAGCTACGGCTCTATAGCCACAATGTCCATCACCCCTCACATCTGTGATGCCTTCAATAAATGGGACCATGAAAGGCATAAATGACATAGTATACCCGAAGTATGTAGACTAGTGACTTGTCCATTTCCCTTTCCACGACCCGACCACGACTCCGGCCCCGTCCCCGTCCTCGTCCCGACCTCGTCCTCTCCCACGAGTTGAAGAAGCTAGTGGTGGAAGAGACGTAGGAGTAGTAGGGCTAGATGGTGTAGTGTTTGAACCTACTTTCGGATTGGGCGTGGGCTTCAAAGAGTTTGAGTCCCACGACATCATACCCAATTGGGTTGATGCGATGAATGTAGATCTAGACTGCTTTGCCGGTGGAGGGTGGTGTAGTGGGGACTCCAAAATATCTGTCTGTATGCTCCCAATCTGAAAGTATTCTCGGGCGGCGGTCAGGGTTTATTTGCCTTTGAAATATGAGGTGGCTCGAAGCATCTCTGGTTTGTGGATGTAGCTCTTCATTTATCGTTTGGAATAACTTTCTCTTGATCGGTTCAGGTGCGTTCTGTACTTCGTTCCACACAGCTACAAAAGAATTTTCATTGATCGAAGACCTAGTTGGACAGTACTCTGGCTCAATGTCCAACTTCTTCCAAAAAGCATGAATCGAAGACAACCCAATCCGTCCCCCAGAGCTCTGTATGCGTGCAATCTCGTGACTGCATGGAAGTCCAGAAAATCGAGGCCGGGGAGGGAGGGATTACCTTCTTTACAGGCACGGTGGTAGACGATGTTCCGGCGGCCATGGCAGCGGCGGTAGCGGCGGCGGCGCGGACTTAAGCTCTTAGGAATTTTCATTCTCACCATTGTAGCGTCGTTCGTCGTTCGTCGGTTCGTGTACGAGAGAGAGAAGAGAAGCTTGAACGTTGGAGGGAACGAGAGGAATGAAAAAAAAAATTATATATAAATGGGCATTTTCGTCATTTCCATGTACCTTGCATTTTTCATGCCTTGCAAATAAAATTCACCAAATAAATTTCTATAATTTGCATGCCAGTTGCCACGTGTAACAACACTTCCCACAAAACCCAACGGTCATCACTTCAATTGGTTGACTGGGGACAGTTTGAGCTCACACACACACACAGTGGAGGTGAGAATGTCGACGATCTTCTCATCAAACCCTAATCAACTAATCAGAATCCCCAATTTTACTCTCCCTAGTACTACCCTCTCCCCAAAATCGCCACTATCGCGTTATAATAATCGCAATTTCAATTTCAATTTCAATTTCAATTCATCTCCCTCCTCCATCAAATCCCGCCGTCGCATCTCCGTCTCCAGCTCCACCGGCAAGTTCACTCCCCAATCTCTCTTTCACACACATGATTATGCTTTAAAATTGTCGGTTCGTGATTTTGCTACTTACAGTTTCCTTACACAATCATAAGCACAACCACCTTTGTAAATTTTTGTTCATGATTGGGCGAAATTAGGGTCTTCTGTCTCTCTTTCACATGGTGAAAGTTACTGTTTTTATGATGGATTTTTTTTATAAGCTCCCATGTCACTTACTAAGAATTTCCACTTTTCCTTATGCTTTTTACTTGAAAAACAAATTACTTGTGCATTGGACATCGTTGTGTCCGTTTTGTAAAGCAAACTATTTCCTGGTCACAGATTCTGAGGGGAACTTGTTACTGTTAGCACATAACCTCTCTCTCTCTCACACACACACTCACACTCACACATTTGCAGCTAAAGTCACCGGGTGTGTTGAAATGTATTTAGGGTTTAATGATTGTTTATTTTTTTGTTCATCAGAATTTTACTTGCCATGTTTCGTATATGTTATGAAAAACAGGATTGGAGTCGTCTGTGGTGGGCAAAGAGACAATGAATCTGTTGGAGAGAGTAGAAGTATTTGATTTGAATGGAAAGCCACTTCTAATTTCTGACTTATGGAAAGATAGGAAGGCCATTGTTGCATTTGCTCGTCATTTTGGGTACATAATGCTTACTGTGCCCTAGTCTCTATCTCCACATTTTTTTTTGTTCTATTAAACTTTTTTGGTTCAGGATATTATATTGCTTATGCAGTTTCCTTATTTTATTATTTGAAAAAATACTGTGTTTTTTGTCGCTCTTTTTAGCTTAACACGGGAGGGAGAAGAAAAGAAACTGAAAAGAATGATATGTTCTTGATTGTTAGAGCACGTATGCTAGTTTCTGATGGTTATATTACCAGAAAGCATAAGAGATAGGAAAATGTGAAGAAGAATTATAAGGATACTATAAAAGTTTTCGCGATGGCTTAATTGCTTGACTTTATTGCTGCACATAAGAAGTAATTTGTGCAAATAGCTGTTGGTCATTTGTTTAATGACGGCACTCTATTTTTTCTTCAACTTCAACCTTATTTCCTACCTTTTGCTCTTATGTTATACCTAATGGAGCAGGAAAGAAAAGGAGAGGAAACAAAACAGGTGTAGGGAACTTGCTTTTGTGTTTAATGTTCTTTTATTTTCTTCTCTGAGGCACGAAACTACGAAAATAAGATTTTGCATTCATCAGTTTCATTTTCCTTTTCCCTTCCATTGAAATAACAAATGTTAACATTAGTTATATGCCATTTGAGACCTATCATATCTTATTTCATGTTGAAATCATCAATTGGAACTTGGAAGCACATCCTGCTGGCTTAGAAGTGCACTTGTACTTTTTGGTCACGATACTGATAGGAAACATTAGTAATTTATTTATATTCCTTTTGAATAATAGAAAGAGAAATAGGTGCAGAAACACCCTGTACTTGGTCTGGTCCAAGTGAAAAAGAGTAAAAAATGGTATAAACATAGAATTTTAAATGAATTCTCGTTGTCACATATATTAGTACTCTTTAGTATGCAAATTAACTAAGCTTTAACTCCACGAACTGTGGGCTTGGAGGCTTAGTTTTTTAACTTGCACAAGAGTACAGGTATGATGGAAATGTTTAGCCACTCAGTATGCAAATTAACTAAGCTTTAACTCCACGAACTGTGGGCTTGGAGGCTTAGTTTTTTAGCTTGCACAAGAGTACAGGTATGATGGAAATGTTTAGCCACTCTTATTTACATTTAACTTGTTTAGCCTTTTGGGTTCATTCTTTGGGCATTCTATTGTTCCATCAGCTAGTCACCTCATTTACCCCCTTCAAACTTCAAAATTTAGTTGATTATAGCTGTTGAATACATTAACTTGACCTTTTGATTTGCAGATGTGTTCTATGCCGCAAACGTGCTGATTATCTTAATGCAAAGAAGGTATTTAGTTCTGCTAATGCGGATTGCCTGACAAAATTGCCTTGAATTTAATTCAGTATCAATAAAATATGACTGAAGAAGATACACAATATTCACTTCTTGCTATTCCTTTGTCATGGGAATATCTCTATCAGTACACTTCATTCACCTGTCTTTTCTGTTGATTTTATGCAATGAAGTTGAAGTCCAGACCGAAGGCTTTTCCTTCGTGTTACACATGTACACAGTTGAACTGTAGACAGCGGATCTCTTCCATTTTGGTGTTTCACTGGACTTCCAAAATATTGTGATGCGAAAGTATTTTCATACACTTCTCTCTCTTAATTCATTCAGAGTTTTACCATTGCTTTGCAAATTGATGCCATAAAGCCTTTTTTCCTCCCCAGGACCAGATGGATGCGTCTGGCGTGGCTCTTGTATTAATTGGACCTGGTAGTGTTGATCAGGTATGTACTCTTTGATTGACCATATCATTAAAAATTAAAACAATTCTTGTCATAATGCAGAGTAAACCTCATCACTCATATTTGCCTTGTTTATATCAACACGTAATATAACCCTTTCTCATGTATTCATGCTTTTATAGTATGAGAATGTTTTGAAGATGCTGAAACCACAGAAAATCCTTTCTTTTTTTTTTTTTTTTTCGATTTGTACTCGCCACATATATCATCCAAAGAGTTGTGTCAGCTGCCCCCTTCACATGTCACTTGTGTGACTCCTTATCTCCACTTTATATGCCAAGCCATGTTTACACATTTTCTTTTTGTTGGTTTATTTTCAGATTTCTTAGATGCATAACATGTTTTAATCCCATTTTGTAGGCAAAAGTATTCACTGAGCAAACAAGTTTTAAAGGAGGTATGTTTTCTGAAGATCTCAAATATTTTTCAAACAAAAGGTGGTTAGAACAAAAAGAGAGGCACATTTTCCTTTTTAGTCTATCCCATTCTCATTAATTCCTTCCTTATTTTTCAAACGTGTATGTGTAACGACCCAAAATTTCATACATATAAATAATACTTAATTTAATAATAGAATAGCCTCCAACGGCTACTAAAACCATAATTAAAAAGTACTAACCACTTTTTGAAATAAACTTAAATGCTGAAAACGGTAATAATCTCTACGGCTAGCACAAACCACTAGCAATATTCATGATAATTACTTTATACTTATACACATATATAATTTCAATATATATTAACACATTCCATCATAGGTCATTTCATCAGACCACCAATCGTTTCACTAGATTGGTAATTACTTTCATAGGTCGTTTCACTTGACCCGAACTTAATCACACTTGGCTGTTCATTTAGCCAGTTAACCTATACTTTTGGTCAATCCACTAGACCAATCTTTCATGTTCCCATTTCAATTCACATAATTAACAAATAGGAACTCAATGGTGCAAATATAAATTAATTGAAACTAAACTTTATTTCATAAACTAGAATGAAACTTTTTTTTTTTTTATTCGCATCCTTACCACTAAGATAAAACAAAAGGCCGAATCCTAAGTTCGACTACTACCACTAGAATCAAATTGCCACCATTCCAATTTCCTATCCGTTTCATAACTAAAAGTAGATCACTTTCTTTCCACCCTCTGTCTCCAACCTCACTTTATTTCTGCCCTTTGGTCCTTCCGCTACTTCATCTTCAACCTTGGGAATAGCAGATGTTTTCGATTCTGCCCGGTCCCTTTTCTTAGCGTTATCTTCCTTTACTTTCTCTAGCTCGTGATAGGTTTGGTAACATTCCTGCCTAAGAGTATGGATGTACTCCTCAGCCTTGATCAACCGATTCCGAGTTTCTATGATTTCCTCCTCAGCCATTTGCAAATCTGCACTTAGTTGAGTCACTCTCAGTTCAGCCTGAATCCTCCTTCTTTGTTCTCTTCTACAAGCATCCATTTCCCTAATACAAAGAAAATTTCATCAGTGTCTCTTAACCTTAAATGTACGAAATAGCAATGCACAAGTAATAGTATTACATCCCAAAATACTTCTTTCGGTGATCCATTCTCTACAAGTAAGAGATAACCCTCATTAGTATCACTGGTAAAATCCAAGCACATAGTATACGTCATACATCATACTTAGGCATTTGTAATCCCAAAAGAAGTTTCTTCTAACTTTCCTTGACAAAACCTCATCATTCTTAGTAAGGCTACTCCTTTGTCCTATCACAAGGTTCCAGAATTAGAAGTAAAAATAATAACTTCCCAATTACAATCTCTTAATTTCCACCATTTCATAGTTAGACTCTTAAGGATTGTTACCCTAAAATCCTCTGTCACGCATACTTTCTAGGTAGGCTCAATTATACTCAAGTACTACTTCTTCGAATATGCTTAATGCTCTAAAGTCTCCCATGTGACCTAAAGCCAAAGCTCTGATACCAACTGTAACGACCCAAAATTTCATACATATAAATAATACTTAATTTAATAATAGAATAGCCTCCAACGGCTACTAAAACCATAATTCAAAAGTACTAACCACTATTTGAAATAAACTTAAATGCTGAAAACGGTAATAATCTCTACGGCTAGCACAAACCACTAGCTCGAAATACTAAATATTCTAGATTAATTATTTGAACTCCAAAAGCCGCTAATCCATCAAACACGCAGCCAATCCTCTCCAATCATTTATTACCTGGGAGGGGAAAGAATATGAAAGGGTGAGCGAACAAAGCTCAGTAAGTTCATACGGGGTCTCTTCGGTTTCTAAGAAGAGACGACCGGAACGAACGGAGTTTAATAATATATCAATGAAAGGATAACATGTACAATAAATAGTTTTGGTATTGAGAATGACAAAGGAGATTACTTTTTCAAACAACAAGTAGTGGCACTTTTACAATAACCGATAGAACTTTACACACGCTTGTCCGTCAATTACAAGTAATTGTGCACCTTTAATCTAGGGTGACTCCGATACACCTACTCGGTGATCGTTGAATAAGAAGATCTACGCCTTTAATTTAAGGCGCCCCCTTATTCTGAATAAAAGAATCTACGCCTTTTATCTGGGGCGCTCCCTTATTCTGATATATCATGATAATCACATCTATAGAATTTAGGTCATTTCATTCTGACTAGACCATTTCATTCTATAGTGAGGTCATTTCAATCTGACTAGACCTTAGGTCATTTCAATCTGTCTAGACCAATTTATTTAACGTTGAGACCATTTCAATCTGTCTAGGCCTTAGGTCATTTCAATCTGTCTAGACCAAATACATATAGAGTCCTCATCATTTGGACAGTTTAACATCATATATTCATAGTGTTCATGGTACGAGAACACATAAGTCAATTTCAATTTACATAGATACACATTGAACAAAAACACATCAATGGTAAGATATTCTAAAAACGTTCATAACGAGGGAATACAAATGAATAACTACCGGCCACTTGGTAGTATACAAATCATCAATAGGGAATCCTATAACAAAGGAAGATACATTCAAATACTTAATGAACGTAATCCCTTACCTTAGCTTTGCTTTCCGTCCTTAAGCAACGCCTTTACGCGAAATCTACAATCACGTAACAACATAACTTAGGCACAAGTAATCGCTTATTACTTCTTATGTACCTATACTTCCTTTCTTTAATTCACCCATGAGTTACTCTTAGACTCACCTTAACTGGTTAACTAACTTTCTATTTTTTAGGAACTTTCCTAATTTAGCAGTTTCTTAATTTAGAAACTTTCTTCTTATAAATCTTTCCTCAAGAGGACACTTAGTTTCATTCCTTACAATGGAAGTCTAATTCCTTGATAGCTTCCTAATTACGGTCCCTCTTCTCTTTTTGGGTAACCTTCTTAATTTGGAAAGTTTCCTTCTTCGGAAGCTTTCAATTTCGAACTCTACCATTCTAGGAACTTAAGTCTTTTAATATTCTTTTTAATACTAAAGTGTTATTTTTTCTTCTTTCCCTTTGATATAACTCCTTTAAACTCTTTGGTCTTCTCCTTAATTTCAAAAGGTTCCTTTAGGTTTTTTTAATTTCAACAAAGTCCTTTAATTTTTTAAGATTTACAAAGAAGTCTCTCAACTTTTGAAAAATTACAAAACAGTCCCTCAACTTTTGAATAATTGCAAAACAGTCCCTCAATTTTTGAATAATTGCAAAACACTCCCTCAACTTTTAAATAATTGCAAAACAGTCCCTCAACTTTTAAAATTTATAGAACAGTCCCTCAGAATCTTTAGACTTTTCAGTTCAGTCCCTTAGTTAACTGTTCAGTGAATAACTTAATTGGAACTCAGAATTTAATCCCTTCAGCTTTGTAAACATTGCAGTTTGGTCCCTTTTTCAGTTTAAAAACTAACTGTTTTTAAACAAAATAAACTAAAAGCCTAACACCTAAATAGAGACACACCCCAAATCCATCTAGGCCAATCGGCCGAGACCCTAGGTGTTTCAAAAACATTGTTTTTGTTCCTCTTTTTATTTTCCACACATTAAACATCTCATTTAATTTACATAATCTTTAATCAAACACTTTTAATCATATTAATTGTGTTAGATTTAAATCCAAATCAAGGTGAATTAGGGTTATGATTATTTCATTATAACCTTCAATTCCCCATTATTCAAACCCTTAATTTATACATTAAACTCTAAGATTAAACCATTAAAAATCTAAGAATGACCAAACCTAGAATTAAAATAGTTTTTGAATTTCAAATATTCATATCTAATTCAATTTAATTCCGAATTGAATGAAATAAAAACTAGGGTTTAGGGTATCATCTTACCTTGATTATGATGAAGAAATATTGGCCAAAGAAGACCAAAATCCGGCTGTCACCCCCCTCCAAGTGCTCGGCCGCCGCCCCCCTCTCCTAGGGTTTTAATTTTTTTCTTTTTCTTTGGTTAATGAAGGATTATGGAAAAAAATAATAATGAGGGTTTATTATTTATAGCTAGACTTTAATCTCCTTGGGCCCCTTTAACCTCCTAAGCCCACAACTTGTAGGGTTTCGAGGGTCCATGCGCAGCGGAATAATGCAAATAACTCGAATACCCAAAGCCCTAGAATCCGTTCTAGATGAATAATTAAGAAGTATGAATTAGGGTTACCAACCTTGAGTGCCTTTGTCGTTGATATACGTGCTCTAACTCCAGATTGAAGAATCAGCAAATCTTCAATTAACAATCCTTGAACCACGAACGAAAGATCTTGAGTTGCGAAGATCCTCTACGAGTATCCACGCGATGAACGAACCCTAGAACTCTTTCTAGGAGGATTGCTAGACCCTTGATTGAAACCTTTTCAATCTATAAAGTGTTATGGAATTGATGTGATGATTTTCAATTCACAATTGAAAATCCTCTCTAATCTTGTGTTTCTCTAAGCTCAAATTCGTGGGTTGGCTGCTAGGGTTGAAGAGGGATACTATTTATACTCTATAAATATTATACCCTATTAAAAAAAAACCTAACTGAAACGGTTTCAGCACAGTTCGGCACATGGGCGGTCGCCCGCTGGCGTGGGCGGTCGCCCGTAGTGCAGAACTCTGACCCTCATTCGAAAACCAACATGGGCGGTCATTCATAAGGGCAAGGGCGATCGCCCATCAAGACAGTCTCCAATGCCTTGGTTTCGAATAAACATGTGCGGTCGCCCATGACCCTTTGAGCGGTCGCCCAAGTCAACCATTGACTTGTGGGCGGTCGCCCATGGTACACCTGTGCGGTCGCCCATGTGCCCAGATTCCATAATCTTCATTTTTTGACAATTCGTTCGATGCGTGTGACCCCATAGGACTATATTAAGTTGGCAATGAGTTCGATCACATCGATCCTCATAAGACATGAGCGGACTCTAGCAAGCCATCATGCCTACCCAATTAATATAATGCATAGTTCGATTTCCTACATAGAACATATCACAATCCCTTTGTCACACGATGTTATATTGAACATGAGTCATGGTCCACGTCAACTCATATTGTTCAATGCTTTCTCGTTACCAAGTAAATTGATTAATCGAATGACATTAATCATATTAATTCATTCGGGCATGGCCATGCACTACATCAATCTTACTTACGAGTGGCCAAGCAAACATCTCTCTTTACGAGGGACAAATTTCCATCTTGACTTATCATTGTTTCCAACAAGAATCATATCATGCCAATAATAGCCCTTATTGTTATCCGGTTAAAGACAACGTTAAACTATATCAAACATGATATTCATCGAGTGGAAGACGATGATAATCTCAGGTCAAAGGATATCAATGATATGACTATATGAGATTTATTTATGACATACGCCCATGACATAAATCTCATAATGGGTCAAGTCCAGTACCTTGTTCTCTAACAAGTACCCATGAATCTTATGTGCATCTCTATGCATATAATCATCACATGATTATCCATTAGACTTCATACTAGTACTTCATAAGTACTAGGGACACAATTATTAATGTAAACATGCAAACACATATAATAATCAAAGAAATAATCTCATATATAAATAAGCAATGACATTACATAAAGGTCTATCTCTATAGGCCTAGGGCACTAACACCTACAGTCTCCCACTTGCACTAGGCCCAATCACTCATGTATCTTATACCCATGGACCTAACATGACCATCATGTTTAGCTTGTGGCAAAGGCTTGGTGAGAGGGTCCGAAATATTGTCATCCGTTGGTACCTTGCATATCTTGACGTCCTCCCTTTCACAGATTTCTCGAATGAGGTGAAAACGTCTCAAAATGTGTTTGGATCGTTGATGTGACCTTGGTTCTTTTGCTTGGGCAATAGCACCATTATTGTCACAATAAAGCTCTATCGGGTTAGTGATACTCGGAACGACTTCTAAGTCACTAACAAACTTCTTGATCCAAACCGCCTCCTTAGCGGCATCCGATGCTGCTATGTACTCGGCTTCAGTTGTAGAATCAGCAACAGTGCTTTGCTTGGAACTCTTCCAACAAACGACACCTCCATTTAGCATAAACACAAACCCCAGACTGCGATCTAAAGTCATCTTTGTCGATTTGGAAGCTTGCATCTGTGTAACCCTTTACAACCAGATCATCTTCCATTCCTCCAAATACCAAGAATACATCCTTAGTTCTTCTCAAGTACTTAAGGATATTCTTGGCTTGCTATCGATGGTTCTCACCAGGATCGGGGCGGTATCTACTCGTTGCGCTTAGAGCATACGAGACATCGGGTCTAGTACACAACATGGCATACATGATAGATCCGATTGCCGAAGCATATGGAATATCACTCATCCTCTTTCGCTCATCATTTGTCTTAGGACAATGAGTCTTGCTAAGAGTAATGCCATGTCCCATTGGCAAGTTCCCTCTTTTAGAATTTTTCATGCGGAATCTTCTTAGGACCTTGTCAATATACGTACTTTGACTCAAACCAATCATCCTTCTTGATCTATCTCTATAGATCTTGATACCAAGGATATAAGCCGCTTCACCCATATCTTTCATTGAAAAACATTTTCCCAACCAAGACTTAACAGTCTCAAGTGCAGGAACATTGTTTCCAATGAGCAAGATGTCATCGACATATAGCACCAGAAATAGGACTATGCTCCCACTTATTTTCTTGTATACACAAGGCTCATCTTCGTTTTTGATGAAGCCAAACTCTTTGACTGATTCATCAAAACGTAGATTCCAGCTCCGGGAAGCTTGCTTCAATCCATATATGGATCTCTGCAACTTACACACTTTGTTAGAATTCTTTGGATCGACAAATCCTTCATGTATACATCCTCAAGTAGGTTTCCGTTAAGAAACGCTGTTTTGACGTCCATTTGCCATATCTCATAGTCGTAATATGCGGCTATGGCAATTAAGATTCTAATAGACTTAAGCATTGCTACGGGTGAAAAGGTTTCATCATAGTCAACGCCATGAATCTGCCTATACCCCTTAGCAACTAGCCTAGCCTTATAAGTACGTACCTTCCCATCCATGTCGGTTTTCTTTTTGAAAACCCACTTGCATCCTATGGTTTTTACACCTTCAGGTGGGTCAATCAAGTTCCAAACTTGATTGTCGTACATGGATTTGATCTCGGATTCCATGGCTCCTAGCCACTTGTCCGAATCAGGAGTGGACATCGCCTCTTGATAGGAAGTAGGTTCATCATTCTCAATGATTTCTACTTCATTACTTTTCGTCATGAGAAATCCATATCTCTCAGGTTCGGATCGTATCCTATCCGATCTGCGAAGAACTTGTGTATCTTGAACCGGTTCCACAACAGCTTGTGAACTTGGTTCCGTCTCTACTATCGGTTCCTTGTCGTTTTCGGGTTCTTGAATTTCTTCAAGATCAATTTTACTCCCACTAGTTTCTTTAGAGAGAAACTCTTTCTCTAGAAAGACACCATTTCGAGCAACAAACACTTTGTTCTCGGATTGGTTGTAAAATAGATATCCTTTCGTTTCCTTAGAATAACCAACGAAAATACATTTATCAGATTTAGGTGCAAGTTTATGTTCAGAAACCAATTTCTTTACATAAGCCTCACAACCCCAAATCTTCATGAAAGATAAGCTAGGCTTTCTTCCATACCACATCTCATGTGGGGTTTTAGGAGCCGATTTAGTAGGGACCTTATTAAGCGTGAAAGCAGCTGTTTCCAGTGCATGTCCCCAAAAAGAAATAGGAAGGTTAACTTGACTCATCATCGATCGAACCATATCTAATAGAGTTCGATTTCTCCTCTCGGATACACCATTCCATTGTGGTGTTCCGGGTGAAGTAAGTTCTGAAACAATTCCACAACTTTTCAGATGATCATCAAATTCTTGGCTTAAGTATTCACCACCTCGATCGGATCGAATGGTTTTAATAGTTTTGCCAAGTTGATTTTGTACCTCATTTTGAAATATTCTGAATATCTCAAATGCTTCACTTTTGTACTTCATCAGATAGACGTAGCCATATACGGAGAAGTCATCGATGAACGTTATGAAGTACCGAAATCCTCCCCTAGCAATGCTATTCATTGGTCCACACATCGGTATGTATGAGAGCCAATAAATCACTAGCCCTTTCACTACTCTTAGTAAAAGGAGCTTTAGTCATCTTGCCCAATAAACAAGACTTCATGAACATCATATGATTCATAATCATATGAGTCTAAATATCCATCTTTATGGAGTTTAGATACGCGTTTCTCGTTTATGTGACCAAGACGGCAATGCCATTTGTATGTGTTGTTCACATCATTTGGTTTAGATTTCTTACTAACATGATAAACATTCTCAACATTATTTTCAACATCCAAGACATAAAGGCCATTAAAAGAATGAGCAACACAATAAAGCATGTCATTCAAATAAATTGAAAATTTCTTATTCGCAATAAGAAAATTGTAACCCTCATTGTCTAAACATGAAATAGAAATAATGTTTATGCTCAAATCCGGAACATAATAACAGTTATTTAAAACTAAAATTAATCCGCTGGGTAAAGTGACTTCGTAAGTCCCTACGGCCAATGCAGCAACTCTTGCTCCATTTCCAACCCGCAGATCTACTTCACCCTCTTTGAGCGACCTCCTATTCTTTAGTCCCTGCACATTTAGACAAATGTGAGATCCACATCCGGTATCTAATACCCAAGAACTAGAAGTAGAAAGTAGAACATCTATCATATAGATACCTGAAGTCGTGGCAATCACATTGCCCTTCTTCTTCAGCCCTTCCTGATAAGCTTTGCAGTTACGCTTTCAATGCCCAGTTTCATTGCAATGGTAGCATACCACATCTTTTTGGGATTTGGGTTGAGGCTTCTCAACAATGGCAACCTTTGCCTCCGGTTTAGCAACTTTTGCTTTAACCTTGTTTTTCTTGAACCCTTTTCCTTTGTTCACCATCAACACTTGAGTGGTTTTCTTGGTGACATTGTTCTCTGCATTCTTAAGCATCCCATGCAATTCAGACAGAGATTTATTCATCCCATTCATGTTATAATTCAGAACAAACTGATTATAACTTTCAGGGAGTGAATGCAATATCATATCCGTAGCCAGCTCCAACTGGATAGGATATCCAAGCCTCTCAAGGTGCTCGAGGTGACCCTTCATTTTCAACACATGAGACCCAACAGGTTGTCCTTCAATCATCTTGCATGAATGAAGAGCCTTCATAGTGTCAAACCTTTCTGACGTGCTTGCAATTTGGAACATTTCCTTTAAATGATTTCCCCAAATCATAAGCTTCCATGTGTCTGAGGTCCTTACGAAGGGCCTTACACATAGTAGCCAACATCGAGCAACCAACATCTATAGAATCATCCACATGTTTCTTATGTTGGTCCCTTTCGGCTTTAGGTGCATTAGCGGCGGGCTCGGGTGGAATAGGTCCATCGAGAATGTACAACTTCCTTTCTGTTTGAGAACAATTCCCAAACGGCGGATCCAATCCACATAGTTGTTGCCATTCTCTTCTAACTTGTCCTTCTCGGGAGCGATCGCGATGACAAATTCGATTAGTGTTAGCAGCCATTGATCTACAAAGATATGCAACAAGATATAAACATATATAAGCACCAATTTCATTTAAGAGATTAAATAATGTATTTCACAAATACTCCCACTAAATTATATAACCTTCATATACAATCATGCATAATATAATTTAATAGGCTAAGACCCAACTTTAATTTAATTTCAAGTCGGCTATGGCACGACTGCTCAAAATTAAACTAAAAAGGTAGATAACATTTATCAATCATATCAATATATAATTCTTAGATCTTTTATGAGATTATAGACATCATATGTCACATGTTTCAATCTCATCTTATGCCTTAGGCCCAAAACTGTTTTGATAGCCTTATTGAGTTCAACCATTTTAAACGTATATCAATCACTATTTGCTCATCTTGATCATACAAAGATAGAATTAATGTACCTCGCTATGGCAAGCCTACATAAAACTACCCGTGTACTCACAAGTGTTTAAAGTGGGTAGCATAAACAAACTCAAAATTTCAAAGAAGGTTCAATTTTTCATGTTTATCAATTAACATGGCAAGGTTGATTCATGAAAAACTATATGAGCATAATTATGAACATGGAATGATACAACACAAATCACATTTGGTCAGTAATTACTAGTACGCGGCCACGTGCTCCAAGGTTATCCCACACTTCCATCGAAGTGCTGTGGGGAAAGGTTTTGGTGTCGACCCGTATACCAAGTAATACTTCACAAATATCCTATATTAATCACATTAATCATATTAATGAAATTGACATCCCATAACCTAGATTAATCATATTAATCATATATTTCAATTTCATAATCATGGTATATCACTATATACAATTACTTCACAAGCAAAACTCATACAATTTCACATTCTAAATCATATTCATCATGAAAATTCATATAATCACATTACACAATTATCATGATTATCTAACTAAACATCATGAACGGGGCTCGATACCCTTTGTAGGGTTTCGAGGGTCCATGAAGCGACGGAATAATGCAAATAACTCGAATACCCAAAGCCACAGAATCCGTTCTAGATGAATAATTAAGAAGTATGAATTAGGGTTACCAACCTTGAGTGCCTTTGTCGTTGATATACGTGCTCTAACTCCAGATTGAAGAATCAGCAAATCTTCAATTAACAATCCTTGAACCACGAACGAAAGATCTTGAGTTGCGAAGATCCTCTACGAGTATCCACGCGATGAACGAACCCTAGAACTCTTTCTAGGAGGATTGCTAGACCACTTGATTGAACCCTTTTCAATCTATAAAGTGTTATGGAATTGATGTGATGATTTTCAATTCACAATTGAAAATCCTCTCTAATCTTGTGTTTCTCTAAGCTCAAATTCGTGGGTTGGCTGCTAGGGTTGAAGAGAGATACTATTTATACTCTATAAATATTATACCCTATTAAAAAAAACCCTAACCGAAACGGTTTCAGCACAGTTCGGCACATGGGCGGTCGCCGCGGTCGCCCGCATGGGCGGTCGCGGTCGCCCATGAGTACCTGACCCTCATTCGAAAACCAACATGGGCGGTCGCCCATAAGGGCAAGGGCGGTCGCCCGTGAGACGGTCTCCAATGCCTTGGTTTCGAATAAACATGTGCGGTCGCCCGCCACTTTGAGCGGTCGCCCAAGTCAACCATTGACTTGTGGGCGGTCGCCGCCCACGGTACACCCGCGGTCGCCCGTGTGCCCCATTCCATAATCTTCATTTTTTGACAATTCGTTCGATGCGTGTGACCCCATAGGACTATATTAAGTTGGCAATGAGTTCGATCACATCGATCCTCATAAGACATGAGCGGACTCTAGCAAGCCATCATGCCTACTCAATTAATATAATGCATAGTTCGATTTCCTACATAGAACATATCACAATCCCTTTGTCACACGATGTTATATTGAACATGAGTCATGGTCCACGTCAACTCGTATTGTTCAATGCTTTCTCGTTACCAAGTAAATTGATTAATCGAATGACATTAATCATATTAATTCATTCGGGCATGGCCATGCACTACATCAATCTTACTTACGAGTGGCCAAGCAAACATCTCTCTTTACGAGGGACAAATTTCCATCTTGACTTATCATTCTTCCCAACAAGAATCATATCATGCCAATAATAGCCCTTATTGTTATCCGGTTAAAGACAACGTTAAACTATATCAAACATGATATTCATCGAGTGGAAGACGATGATAATCTCGTGTCGAAAAGGATATCGATGATATGACTATATGAGATTTATTTATGACATACGACCATGACATAAATCTCATAATGGGTCAAGTCCAGTACCTTATTCTCTAACAAGTACCCATGAATCTAATGTGCATCTCTATGCATATAATCATCATATGATTATTTGTAACGCCCCGAGCCCGAAGACCGGGACGAAACGCTATCAGATTTGACGGACTATCCCCACAAACCACCACAAGTCTTTCCAGCACGTGTTGTCCTCACTTACGTGCTCACTGAGAAACTTCCCAGTGGGTCACCCATCCTAGAATTTCCCAGTCGAAGCACGCTTAACCTTGGAGTCCTTATAGGATGAGCTTCCGAAAAGAAGATGCATCTTGGTGATATGAGTAGCACTAATCCAATCATATCAAACATATCGTGCACACACAATTTTGGGGGCGCCACAATCTCCCAGCTTAGGATCCTTGCCGCCCCGTGAGGCCTACTGGAAACCCGGGCAGTGTGGATCCAAGAGGGGCTCATACGGATCGAGGTGACTCCCACCGACTCCGCGGTGTGCACTTTGTTCCGCACACTTTGCTCCACACTTCCGGCCGGTCCCGCTCGATACCATTTGTAACGCCCCGAGCCCGAAGACCGGGTCGAAACGCTATCAGATTTGACGGACTATCCCCACAAACCACCACAAGTCTTTCCAGCACGTGTTGTCCTCACTTACGTGCTCACTGAGAAACTTCCCAGTGGTCACCCATCCTAGAATTTCCCCAGGTCAAGCACGCTTAACCTTGGAGTCCTTATAGGATGAGCTTCCGAAAAGAAGATGCATCTTGGTGATATGAGTAGCACTAATCAAATCATATCAAACATATCAGGCACACACATTTTTGGGGGCGCCACATTATCCATTAGACTTCATACTAGTACTTCATAAGTACTAGGGACACAATTATTAATGTAAACATGCAAACACATATAATAATCAAAGAAATAATCTCATATATAAATAAGCAATGACATTACATAAAGGTCTATCTCTATAGGCCTAGGGCACTAACACCTACACAACTTAGCCCACTTGATTTAAATCATTGATTTGGTCCATTCAATTAAATCTAAGTCCAAACTAAATAAGTAGTATTATTTTATTTATTATTCTAATTAAAATAACACTAAAAAAAATTTCAAAATTTTCGGTCTTTACATTCTTACCCCCTTAAAAGAGTTTGGTCCTCCAAACTAAACATACCTTAATTTTCGAAGAGATCGGGATACATTTCCCGCATTTCGCTTTCGAGCTCTCATGTCGCCTCGCGTTCTGTGTGGTTGCTCCATTGCACCTTCACGTACGGGATAACTCGTCTTCGCAAATTCTGGTCCTTCCGATCCACAATCTTGATCGGTTTCTCGTCGTAACTCAAGTCCGTTCGAAGCCTTAGCTGCTTGTATTCAATTACGTGACTTGCATCCGCCATATACTTCCTTAGCATTGATACGTGAAATACATTGTGTACCCCAGCAAGTACAGGTGGTAAAGCTAATCGATATGCCACCTTTCCAACCTTATCCAAAATTTCAAACGGTCCTACATACCGTGGGCTTAACTTTCCCTTGCCTATACTCTCTTGCATCTTTACTGCCTCTTCGTCAATTTCTTGAGCTTCCTTAATTTTGTTCAGGAGCGTCAGCTGAACCCTCAGCAGAGTCAAATAACCTTTAATTCGCACTTCTAAGTTTGAAACCTCAACGTTATTCCACGCACTTACCCCCTTAGAAATCAATGCCGCTAAGGTTCCTCGATTCTTCCTACTCAATGCGTCGGCCATCTTATTGGCCTTCCCTGGGTGATACAGAATAGTACAATCATAATCCTTAAGTAGTTCTAACCATCCCCTTTGCCTCATATTAAGTTCCTTCTGGGTAAAATGTACTTAAGGCTCTTATGATCAGTGTAAATCTGACATGTTACCCCATATAAATAATGTCTCCAAATTTTCAAAGCAATTACCACAACTGCTAATTCCAAATCATGGGTCGGGTAATTCCTCTCATGGTTCTTCAGTTGCCCAGATGCATAAACTATCACCTTATCATTTTGTATTAACACGCAACCTAATACCTTCAATGGAGTATCACTATATATCACAAATCCGTCCGATCCTTGGTATAGTAAGAACTGAAGCGGACACTAACTGACTCTTCAGTTCCTGAAAATTCTCCGCACATCCCTTTGACCAAATGAACTTGGCCCTTTTCTGCTTTAACCTCGTTAAAGGTCCTGACAGCTTCGAAAATCCTTCTACAATTCTCCTATAGTAGCCAGCTAATCCCAAAAACTTCTTATTTCACTGACTATAGTTGGTCTCTCCCAGTTTACTATAGCCTCTATCTTTGTAGGATCTACGGCAATCCCATCCCTAGATACCACATGACCTAAGAATGCTACTTCCTCGAGCCAAAATTCGCACTTCTTGAATTTAGCGTACAACCGCTGGTCCCTCACATCCTTTCCGTAGCATCTTCCTAGCCCGCATCGCTGATATAAGACCCAATCGACTTCTCGGCTTCGATCCTTTAAAATAAAACTCCTCTCCAGAAGTTAATCCAAAAGGTACTTCTTTCTTAAAACAATCTACTTTGGCATGGTACACAGATAACCAATCAATTCCCAAAATGATATCAAATTCATTCATTTCTAATTCTATTAGATCAACCTCGAGTTCTCTACCTCTTATGTTCAAAGGACAATTCTTATATACAGAAGATATAGGGATCGACTCATTAGTCAGGGTATCTATCACTAAAGGTATTTCTAATGCCTCAGGTTTCAATTTCAAGCGTTCCGCTAAACGGGTACTAATATCAGAATGGGTACATAAACACTATGGGAAAAAAATGAAGAGTACCTGCCACGACGTCATTTGTGGCTCTAGCATCCCTGGCTGTCATGGTGAATACACGGCCACGACCTCCTCCACTCCCTTTGTTGTCGTCCTTAGCTCCTTGAGCATTAGCGTCCTTCTTGGGTTCCGGACATTTCCATTTCGGATGTCCCACTTTATTACAGTTGAAGCACTGCCTGTCCTTATGCCAACAATCCTCAGTTTTGTGTCCCCCATCGCACGTCCTACATTTTTCCTCGATTCCCCTTCCTCGAGTGTCACTTTGGTTCCCGTCTCTGCGGTTCCCGTAGTTCTTGTTCGGATAATTGTTACCTGCCACGCCTTTCCCACGGTCTTCATCTGTAGCCTTCCGCTTATTACCGGCCCCATCCCGATTCCATTTCCCTGTAAATCCCTTGGACCCTGTCGATTCCTTTTCATTGGACTTCCTCTTTTCCTCCTTCTTGTTGCGATAGTTGTCTGATTCCTTTTCCACTATTCTGGCCCGGTCCAATACTTGGCCATAAGTCGGTAACAGTAGAGGGGTGATCCTGAATCTGATCCTGTCACTTAAGCCTGCCTCGAATTTTCTCGCTTTCTGATCTTCGTTCTCGAAGAAGGCTGGTGCAAACTCCAACAATTCCGTGAATTTGGCACAATACTCATCCACGGTTTTTCCTCCTTGTTCCAGGGTCAGGATAATACTTATCGTTGAACGCGGTCTTGAACATGTCCCACGTGTAGTTTCCGGTTCCACGTGCAGTCGCTGCTCTGCGCTCGGCTTCCCACCATGTTTGCGCACTACCTTTCAACACAAAAGTTGCGAACATCACCTTCTTCTCTGCGGTGCAAGTAATAGTCTCAAAGATCTTTTCCATATTTTTAATCCAGTCCGCAGGTTTCTCCTTCGGATCTCCAGAAAACGAGTCAGGTTTTCTCCTCTGAAACTGCTCCAGAGGGTCCCTGAGCGGTACTGGTTGAGGTGGTGGCTGCTGCTGCGCCAACCCCTGCACAACTTGACCAATTCCGGTCACTGCCTGAGTTAAAGTCTGTAACAGATTTGCCATGTCAGGGTCTGTCTGTCCATGGTCGCCATTTCCACTCCTGGTGTTTCTCGACATCCGAGGACGATACGTAACATTCTCATTATTATACGAATACAAGCGTTTTCACTCATACCAACACTAGCAATATTCATGATAATTACTTTATACTTATACACATATATAATTTCAATATATATTAACACATTCCATCATAGGTCATTTCATCAGACCACCAACCGTTTCACTAGATTGGTAATTACTTTCAAGGTCGTTTCACTTGACCCGAACTTAATCACACTTGGCTGTTCATTTAGCCAGTTAACCTATACTTTTGGTCAATCCGCTAGACCAATCTTTCATGTTCCCATTTCAATTCACATAATTAACAAATAGGAACACAATGGTGCAAATATAAATTAATTGAAACTAAACTTTATTTCATAAACTAGAATGAAACTTTTTTTTTTTTATTCGCATCCTTACCACTAAGATAAAACAAAAGGCCGAATCCTAAGTTCGACTACTACCACTAGAATCAAATTGCCACCATTCCAATTTCCTATCCGTTTCATAACTAAAAGTAGATCACTTTCTTTCCACCCTCTGTCTCCAACCTCACTTTATTTCTGCCCTTTGGTCCTTTCGCTACTTCATCTTCAACCTTGGGAATAGCAGATGTTTCCGATTCTGCCCGGTCCCTTTTCTTAGCGTTATCTTCCTTTACTTTCTCTAGCTCGTGATAGGTTTGGTAACATTCCTGCCTAAGAGTATGGATGTACTCCTCAGCCTTGATCAACCGATTCCGAGTTTCTATGATTTCCTCCTCAGCCATTTGCAAATCTGCACTTAGTTGAGTCACTCTCAGTTCAGCCTGAATCCTCCTTCTTTGTTCTCTTCTACAAGCATCCATTTCCCTAATACAAAGAAAATTTCATCAGTGTCTCTTAACCTTAAATGTACGAAATAGCAATGCACAAGTAATAGTATTACATCCCAAAATACTTCTTTCGGTGATCCATTCTCTACAAGTAAGAGATAACCCTCATTAGTATCACTGGTAAAATCCAAGCACATAGTATACGTCATACATCATACTTAGGCATTTGTAATCCCAAAAGAAGTTTCTTCTAACTTTCCTTGACAAAACCTCATCATTCTTAGTAAGGCTACTCCTTTGTCCTATCACAAGGTTCCAGAATTAGAAGTAAAAATAATAACTTCCCAATTACAATCTCTTAATTTCCACCATTTCATAGTTAGACTCTTAAGGATTGTTACCCTAAAATCCTACGTCCACGCATACTTTCTAGGTAGGCCCAATTATACTCAAGTACTACTTCTTCGAATATGCTTAATGCTCTAAAGTCTCCCATGTGACCTAAAGCCAAAGCTCTGATACCAACTGTAACGACCCAAAATTTCATACATATAAATAATACTTAATTTAATAATAGAATAGCCTCCAACGGCTACTAAAACCATAATTCAAAAGTACTAACCACTATTTGAAATAAACTTAAATGCTGAAAACGGTAATAATCTCTACGGCTAGCACAAACCACTAGCTCGAAATACTTAATATTCTAGATTAATTATTTGAACTCCAAAAGCCGCTAATCCATCAAACACGCGACGATCCTCTCGATCATTTATTACCCTGGGAGGGGAAAGAATATGAAAGGGTGAGCGAACAAAGCTCGGTAAGTTCATACGGGGTCTCTTCGGTTTCTAAGAAGAGACGGCCAGGAGCGAACGGAGTTTAATAATATATCAATGAAAGGATAACCTGTACAATAAATAGTTTTGGTATTGAGAATGTCAAAGGAGATTACTTTTTCAAACAACAAGTAGTGGCACTTTTACAATAACCGATAGAACTTTACACACACTTGTCCGTCAATTCCAAGTAATTGTGCACCTTTAATCGAGGGTGACTCCGATACACCTACTCGGTGATCGTTGAATAAGAAGATCTACGCCTTTAATTTAAAGGCGCCCCCTTATTACGAATAAGAGAATCTACGCCTTTTATGCAGGGCGCTCCCTTATTACGATATATCATGATAATCACATCTATAGAATTTAGGTCATTTCATTCTGACTAGACCATTTCATTCTATAGTGAGGTCATTTCAATCTGACTAGACCTTAGGTCATTTCAATCTGTCTAGACCAATTTATTTAACGTTGAGACCATTTCAATCTGTCTAGGCTTTAGGTCATTTCAATCTGTCTAGACCAAATACATATAGAGTCCTCATCATTTGGACAATTTAACATCATATATTCATAGTGTTCATGGTACGAGAACACATAAGTCAATTTCAATTTACATAGATACACATTGAACAAAAACACATCAATGGTAAGATATTCCAAAAACGTTCATAACGAGGGAATACAAATGAATAACTACCGGCCACTTGGTAGTATACAAATCATCAATAGGGAATCCTATAACAAAGGAAGATACATTCAAATACTTAATGAACGTAATCCCTTACCTTAGCTTTGCTTTCCGTCCTTAAGCAACGCCTTTACGCGAAATCTACAATCACGTAACAACATAACTTAGGCACAAGTAATCGCTTATTACTTTTTATATACATATACTTCCTTTCTTTAATTCACCCATGAGTTACTCTTAGACTCACCTTAACTGGTTAACTAACTTTCTATTTTTTTTAGGAACTTTCCTAATTTAGCAGTTTCTTAAATTAGAAACTTTCTTCTTATAAATCTTTCCTCAAGAGGACACTTAGTTTCATTCCTTACAATGGAAGTCTAATTCCTTGATAGCTTTCTAATTACGGTCCCTCTTCTCTTTTTGGGTAACCTTCTTAATTTGGAAAGTTTCCTTCTTCGGAAGCTTTCAATTTCGAACTCTACCATTCTAGGAACTTAAGTCTTTTAATATTCTTTTTAATACTAAAGTGTTATTTTTTCTTCTTTCCCTTTGATATAACTCCTTTAAAGTCTTTGGTCTTCTCCTTAATTTCAAAAGGTTCCTTTAGGTTTTCTTAATTTCAACAAAGTTCTTTAACCTTCTAAGATTTACAAAGAAGTCCCTCAACTTTTGAAAAATTACAAAACAGTCCCTCAACTTTTGAAAAATTGCAAAACAGTCCCTCAACCTTTGAATAATTGCAAAAAAGTCCCTCAATTTTTGAATAATTGCAAAACAGTCCCTCAACTTTTGAATAATTGAAAAACAGTCCCTCAATTTTTAAAATTTGCAGAACAGTCCCTCAGAATCTTTAGACTTTTCAGTTCAGTCCCTTAGTTAACTGTTCAGTGAATAACTTAACTGGAACTCAGAATTTAATCCCTTCAGCTTTGTAAACATTGCAGTTTGGTCCCTTTTTCAGTTTAAAAACTAACTGTTTTTAAACAAAATAAACTAAAAGCCTAACACCTAAATAGAGACACACCCCAAATCCATCTAGGCCAATCGGCCGAGACCCTAGGTGTTTCAAAAACATTGTTTTTGTTCCTCTTTTTATTTTCCACACATTAAACATCTCATTTAATTTACATAATCTTTAATCAAACACTTTTAATCATATTAATTGTGTTAGATTTAAATCCAAATCAAGGTGAATTAGGGTTATGATTACTTCATTATAACCTTCAATTCCCCATTATTCAAACCCTTAATTTATACATTAAACTCTAAGATTAAACCATTAAAAATCTAAGAATGACCAAACCTAGAATTAAAATAGTTTTTGAATTTCAAAAATTCATATCTAATTCAATTTAATTCCGAATTGAATGAAATAAAAACTAGGGTTTAGGGTATCATCTTACCTTGATTATGATGAAGAAATATTGGCCAAAGAAGACCAAAATCCGGCTGTCACCCCCCCTCCAAGTGCTCGGCCGCCGCCCCCCTCTCCTAGGGTTTTAATTTTTTTCTTTTTCTTTGGTTAATGAAGGATTATGGAAAAAAAAATAATGAGGGTTTATTATTTATAGCTAGGCTTTAATCTCCTTGGGCCCCTTTAACCTCCTAAGCCCACAACTTAGCCCACTTGATTTAAATCATTGATTTGGTCCATTCAATTAAATCTAAGTCCAAACTTAATAAGTAGTATTATTTTATTTATTATTCTAATTAAAATAACACTAAAAAAAATTTCAAAATTTTCGGTCTTTACAGTATGTGCTACAAGCTTTTGGCTTAGAACAATTAACAAACCATTTAAAGCAAGTTAATTTTATGGGCATACGTTCAAACCTTTTCTTAAGAGGCGCATACGTGAAAGCATACCTCTCTATCCGGGACAAAGGAAATATTATATTTTGGCTTGCGATCTCTTCTGACAACTTGTATAGCCACTAAGCAAGTTATATTTATTTTGTTGGTCGTCACAGAGGTTTATGCAGATCCTAGCTACTCATCTTACAAGGCACTGCAATTTGTTTCTGGGGTTTTGACAACATTTACTCCTGGGGTATGCTCATGTTTAATTGTATACATTTAATTTTATCATTCAATTCAAGTTTTTATTGCCTTGAAATTGTGACTTTGCTAGATCAATGAGATTTTATAAGAGCTGTGCTCTGTTATCCTTTTCAGTCAGGTCTCAAGATAATAGAGGCTTATATGGAAGGTTATCGACAAGACTGGGGGCTTTCCTTTGAAAAGGATACTAGGACAAGAGGCGGCTGGTATGCATACCACATTTTATTAAATTGTACTCCCTGTCCCTACAAATGAATGTCTATATTTCATTTAAGGGACATTCGGAAAATGTTTATTTTAAAAAATATAATGACTAAGATGCGTAAAAATTCTTGTTTCACTTTTTAAACTTTTAGTTTTACTAGTATATGATGAGTAGTGATTTTTTTTTTTTTTTTTTTTTTTTTTTGTAAAATATCATTTAGGGACAAAGTTTTTTGGAAAAAAGATATTCATTTGGGACAACTATTTCTTGAAAATATTCATTTAGGGACGGAGGAAGTAGCAACTTACTGCATAATCTGAGACAAAAAAGTACTGAAGATCTTAAACACGTGTTTGAGATAAATAGGAATAAGCCACCCTTATGATGATGCCTTGTTGACCCCCATGGCACAAATACATTGTAAAGGATTCATTTTGAGCCTCATGTTTATGGTGGTTTCATATGTTTTTGTACATGTTTCATGTCTGCCTCGGTACGTGTTTCTGGCCAAAGAGCTCTAGCTCAAGCGGCATCCAATGTCCTTTTCTATATGAAAGGTCAGAGGTTCGAACCCCACCGAAGACATTTTCAAGTGTCAATCTTGTAATAGCTTAAGGCATTCATTACAACATTACCATAGTGCCGCAAAGGCTTCCACCTATGGTGGGGTAAGGAGGGTCGGATGTACGCAGCCTTGCCCATGTATGAAAGCACAGAGAGCCTGTTTTCGAATTACACACGATGAAAATTGCGTCGAAAATTGCATGTACTGACTGCTGCTTCATAACAAAGAAGCGCAAACAGTTTAGTGAGCCATTTTGCTTTATTTCATCGTATTCCCAAGCCAAAAAAATAGCGAGTCTTTGGCTCCATCGGAAATGATGGAAAAACTCAAGACATTTATTAATTAGAAAAAAAAAAAACTCAGTACGTTTTTCTGAGATCCAGGAACGAAGCATGTCTATTGTTTTAACTTTTAATTTCAACTCCAGTCTACTAGCATGGTGTTTTATGCAACTTTGCTGATTGTTTTCTCAGGCAGCAAGGTGGAATCATTGTTGCCGGTCCAGGAATAAGTAACATTTCGTACATACACAAGGTTAGTTTAGTTTCATTTTTCTTTCCGAGTGTCATCTTTGCCGATAACCATTTGTTTTATAGTTCTGATTTAATCGCGTCTTGCTGAAAACCATTTGTTTTATAGCTTTGGTTTTAATCGCTTAAATGTTCCGATTTTAACTTGACAAATAGTGATCTGATGATCTTCAAGAAGGTTAAAGTTAATATATCCTAAAAGAAGTTTAGTATATCCGAATGGGAGAATAGGTAGATTATCATCTTCATTAAAGGCTTGATTTTTTTATGTATCTATCTTGAATTTTCTATATACAAGATATAACAAACTGTCCTATCAAAAAATAAAGATATAATCAAATGTGGTAATCCCTGGCCCTAATCAGGGCCGGTCCTGTAGAATTGGGTGGCCCAAATAAATTTTTACAAGAAAATTGCAAAGAATTAAATGAAATATTGCAAAAAAAAAAAAAAAGGGTTATGAAGGATGGGTAATATTCAAAGGTTAAATGAAAAATTGCAAGAAGAATGGGAGGAAAAACAAAAATGGTCAAGAAGATGGGTAGAATTCAAAGGATTAAATGAAAAATGGGATTTTTTTTTTAGATTTAGAGGGAAGAATAACGTCTCCAATATGAATCGAACCCAGCCACATTACAAATTATTAGATTTTCTGGGCAGCCACAAGGACAAATGAACTCTTTTTGTCAAAGTATGGGGCCTTTTATTTATATATAAAAGTAAAATTTTGGGCCCCAGATAGTGCTTATAATTTGGAGGCCCAAAGCCATTGCTTTGGTAGGTTTGGGCGAAGGCACTCAAATTTGCTCTAGATCAAGAGAATTTAAAACTTTTCTCGACATTCGTGTGTTAATTAGGAGGTTCAACAATTGTACTCCCCAACCTCCAAATACGGTATAAAGTAGAAGCAGTGTGTTTCACTAATGTACTTTTATGTAAATATATATAAAAAGGGGCAACTTGATACTACCAGATCTTTCACTATGCGTGAGGTCCGTACATGAATATATTCCTTGAAATTACACCAACATTCCCATATGTTATTCTAGGTGCCAGAACAACACCATATTTTTGAAAGTAGAGTGTATGTCTAAGTTTTCCACTGATCTAAAAGATTAAGCCTTTGGATAGAGGTTTAACTATGCATATCAAGCCTTAATAATTTATGAATTGGTTGTCGTTGTTTTGTGATTGATTTTTCTTAATTATGACATTCACATAGGATAAAGAAGCAGGGGACGATCCCGCTATTGAAGATATCCTGAAGGCATGCTGTTCATGAGGTAACACAGATGATCAGGTGTATAGTAGTAATAGATTCTTGTCATACCCTTATGATGTAGTCCCTCTGTCCCAAAATGATATTCCCACTTTTTTAGCCGTTACCAAAAACAAACTTTGAACGATAATTTTAAGTTGATTTAATTATCCTAATGAAAATCTAAAACTTGTTATTGATAGTATTGTTGATGGTGTATGAATAACAAACTTTAGATTGTCATATGTATAATTAAATCAACCTAAAATTATTGTTTAAAGTTTCTTCGTAGTAATGACAAAAAAGTGGGAAAATCTTTTTGGGATGGAGGGAGTATATACATATTAGTCTTTGGATTTTGCCATTGCTATTATTAGCAATATTCTGCTTCTAGTGATTTTTTGTCTCACAGAAAGAGTTACATAAGTAGAGAAACTGTGGGTTACACAAAAGTAACTATTTGGTTTGACTCGAAACATGTAATATACTCCATCCATACCAAGTACCACGTGAGTGTGGACTTAAATTCTTTTTTCGTCCGTTACACATGGATGTGAACTTCCAAAAATGGCAAAGTTTTTTTCTTTGCCAAAGGCTTACAACGTGGACTTATTAATCGGGTGGTGCAGAGTAACATCGTAGGCCGTTGGGCCTGCACGTGTAAGGATACATGGGACTTCAACATCTAACATGGTATCAGAGCTGGCCCAAGTTGATGTTGGGCTTAAGTTAACCCGTGTTGGGTGCCCGTGTTGGGTTTGAAGTCCACGTGTAATGCCAAGTTACCGTCCTACACGTGAGGGGGCGTGTTGAAGTCCCATGTATCCCACATCAACTTGGAGAATAAAATTGATCAAATATATAGATTGGCTAAACCTCACCCCTTAACAAGGCCTTTTAAGGGGATGAAGACCTAATTCTAATTAACAAGGCCTTTTAAGAGGATGAGGACCCAATTCTAACAATAGAATAAAATTGATCAAATATATAGATTGGCTAAACCTCACCTCTTAACAAGGCCTTTTAAGGGGATGAAGACCCAATTCTAATTAACAAGGCCTTTTAAGAGGATAAGGACCCAATTCTAACAATATTCAATGAAACTCAGTTGTCATACTCAAAACAATAAGTCACTTGCTATTCCTTCCATCCATTATCTTTCATATTTTAATTTTCATACTCACAACACCTACTCTACTCATTCTCTCTCTTCTTATTATACTATCATTCTTTAATTATAGTGCCCAAAATTTTGGTTCACACTCACATGGATGGAGGGAGTATTGAAAGAGTATTACCCCCTCTGTGTCCCGAAATGTATGTTCAAAAACTGTTCAAATTTGCTCTCGGTTAAGAGCAAAGTTGAAGTACTCCCCCGTCCCGAAATGAATGTTCAAAAACTGCTCAAACTTGCTTTTGATTAAAAACAAATTTGATTTTTTTTTTTTTTTTACATGTTTTAGGTCGGGGGATTACAATATTTTGTACTCCAATGTAAGTGTGGAAATTGAAGGGGGTTGTGGAAATTGAAGATGATGGGAGGGGAGCTTAGAGGGGGATAACTACTACAGTTTGGTGTTGGAAAAAAGTGTGTTTTGAAGGAAATAATGAGTTATTTTCTTAATTTGTTATTTGTTAAAATGACAAATTGATTGTTGGATTGTGTTCTACTCCATGAGTACATTGAAATCATATATTCATTTGTCAAAAATGGTTGAGAAATGAATGAGATATGAATGCTCAAAGTTAATGGGTTGGAATGGGTAAAATGTGGTTATCCCACATTGGAAAAAGATGAAAAAGTGGCTAAGTTTAAATACTCCTACACTTTGGTAGGGAGTAAGATTGTGGTACATAGAGGCTCTCTCTCGCGCACAGGTGCGCAGGGGGGGGGTGCAAATCATGGACCGAAATAGGCTTCGGGCTACCGAACTCATGTGCATGCGCGTCCTGCGGACACGAATGTAGCTCCGAAATAGCCTGTCCGCGCGAGCCCATTTTTTTCCAAAACTTGACCCAATGTTTCTGGCGGTGAGGCGGGCGCCTGGACCTAGGTGAAGCGGCCGCCTGGAGGCCAGTAGGTGCCGCCCATGAGAGACAGTCCGAGGCGGGCGCCTGGCTTTCCCGAGGCGGACGCCTGGAGTCCAGAAGGGGCTGCCCCGTTTGTGCACCAACGAGGCGGGCGCCTCGTTCCCAGCAGCTGAGACACTGAAGCTGTTCCAATGCCAAAAACGTGCCTAAAATATTTGTAACTGCCGCAGGGAATTCAAATGCCTATTGATTATGTAAATAATGGCATTCATGAAGGAAATTAAAACTTGGTTTTAATTTGTTGGGCAGTTTTCCTTTGAGAAAGGTTTATAATTTGAAGGACACAACCAAGGAGAAATACACAGATTTCCAAACTCTCTCTACATCAGATTTGTTGCATATTGAAAATTCTTTTTCCTTGGCCTCCTGCATATTACATTGGTGGTGATATCGTCCAAGCATCGACTTCAATTCGCCGGAGGTAATTCTTGTGCAACCACCGTCCGGTCTATCCGTTTCATCCTGGGAGGCAAGCGTCCCGTAAATTCTCAAGCACAACGTGGTGAGGGGGCGTAATTTGTCTTAAGGAGAGTGTGATTTCACACGACTCGGATTTCAACGACAAATTCATTTTCTTCTCTTGTATTTTCTATTTCTGTTTTAAATTAGTTTCTATATTTCCAGCAGAGATTTTGTAATAGTTATTCCAACAATCTTAAGACAAATTAGTTGGAAGGAAAACTATTTAAAACAGTGAACTAAACTTGTTTGTTTTGTTTCAGATGGCTACTCAATCAAACGTGGAAACCAATGCTGGGAACAACTCCGAGAATCCTCGTGTGGAGGAAGCGCTTCGTGTGGAAACCAACTCTCAAAGGGTGGTTGTCCAAACTGTTTCGAACCATCATGGTGAGAAACCGGAAAAGTTTGTTGGCCAAGACTTTAAAAGGTGGCAACAAAAGATGCTTTTCTATTTGACTACCTTGAACTTGGCGAGATTTCTTAAGGAAGATCCGCCACAGTTGGGTGAGAATGAGACGGATGGGCAAGCCATCTCGGCTCTTGATGCTTGGAAGCATTCCGAGTTTCTTTGCGTAAATTACATCCTCAATGGATTGTCGGATACGCTATACAATGTGTATAGTGTTAAGAAAATTGCAAAGGAACTTTGGGAGTCCTTGGAATATAAATATAAGATCGATGACGCGGGCACAAAGAAATTCATTGTGGGCCGTTTTCTCGATTACAAAATGGTGGACTCAAAAACGTTAAAAGTCAAGTGGAAGAGTTGCAAATAATCATTCATGAAATTCATGCCGAAGGGATGGTAATTAGTGAAAACTTTCAAGTGGCGGCAATAATTGAAAAGTTGCCTCCGCTTGGAAAGATTTCAAGAATTATCTTAAACATAAACGAAAAGAAATGAATGTTGAAGCGCTTGCTATTCGTCTTCGGATTGAGGAAGAGAATAGAATTGCGGAGAAGAAGTTGAATAATCTTCTTGTGGCGAAAGCCAATGTGGTGGAGCATGTTGATAGCTCGAGGCCAATGGCAAGCAAAGCCAAAGGCAAGTTTGGTCCCAAAAAGGGTGGTTCTAGTTTGAAGCCGAAGGGAGGAATCTCCAAGAAGAAGTTCGGTGGAACTTGTTACAATTGTGGCATTGTGGGCCACAAGTCTTCCGAGTGTAGGAAGCCAAAGAAACAAGCAAACATGGTGGATGTCATCTCGAATGAAGTTTCCGATATGCACTTGGCGGCGGTAATTTCTGAGGTGAATTTGGTGGGTTCAAACCCAAATCAGTGGTGGATTGACACCGGTGCTACTAGACATGTTTGCTCAAACAAGGAAATGTTTAGTAGTTTTGAAGCCCTTGAAAATGGTGAGAAATTGTTCATGGGAAATTCTGCCGCCTCCGATGTGAAAGGTCATGGAAAGGTGGTGCTGAAGTTGACTTCCGGGAAAGAGTTGACTCTCAACAATGTGCTCTATGTGCCCGAAATCCGGAAAAATTTGGTGTCCGGATCGCTTTTGATTAAGCATGGATTTCGTGTTGTGTTTGAATCCGATATGGTTACTTTGTCTAAAAGTGGAATGGTTGTAGGCAAAGGTTATGTTTGTGATGGTATGTTTAAGCTTAGTGCTATGGTTGTAAAAAGCAATGTAATGGCTACTAAGCCTAAGGTGAATGAGATGAATAAGAATAATTCTTCCGTTTACTTGCTTGAGTCTTCCAATTTGTGGCATGGTAGACTAGGACATGTTAACTATGATACTATACGTAGATTAATTAACATGAATTGCATACCAAAATGTAAAATAGACTACAAACATAAATGTGAAACTTGTGTAGAGGCAAAGTTTACAAAACCTCCGTTCCATTCGGTTGTAAGAAATAATGAACCACTTGAGTTGGTTCATACGGATTTATGTGACTTCAAGTCAACACAAACACGAGGGGGCAATAAGTACTTTATGACTTTTGTTGATGATAGTACAAAATATTGTTATGTGTATCTTCTCAAAAGTAAAGATGAGGCTATAGAGAAGTTTGTTCTCTATAAAAATGAAGTTGAAAATCAACTCAACCGAAAATAAAGGTCATAAGAAGTGATCGTGGTGGTGAGTATGAATTCCCGTTTGAAGGTATTTGTGCTCAACATGGGATTAAACATGTTACAACACCACCATACACCCCACAATCCAATGGAGTTGCCGAGAGGAAAAATCGGACTCTAAAGGACATGATGAATGCCATGTTAATAAGTTCGGGGTTACCGGATAACATGCTGGGAGAGGCCGTCTTGTCGGCAAATTATGTGTTGAATAAAATGCCCCGAAAGAAAATAAATAAGAGCCCCTATGAATTGTGGCATGAAAGAGTGCCATCATACCAATACATGCGAGTGTGGGGGTGTCTTGCAAAGGTTTCAATACCACCTCCCAAAAAGGTGAAAATTGGACCAAAAACTATTGATTGCATATTTATTGGGTATGCTCACAATAGTAGTGCTTATAGGTTTCTTGTGCATGAATCGAAGATTCAAGATATACACAAGAATACTATAATGGAGTCAAGAAATGCTTCTTTCTTTGATAATGTGTTTCCGTGCAAAAGAGATGATGCAAGTTCATCTAAACGGAGACATGATTCAATAGAAGAAGAAGAAGTCGAAGGAACAAATCATCATGATGAAAATGATGAAGCAGAGGTAGAACCTCGACGGAGCAAACGAGGTAGGGTAGAAAAATCTTTTGGCCCAGATTTTCAAACCTATATGCTTGAAAGTGAACCACAAAGTTATAAAGAGGCCGTGAGCTCTTCCGAAGGACCTTTGTGGAAAGAGGCCATTAAAAGTGAGATTGATTCCATTTTACAAAATCACACTTGGGAATTAGTGGATCTTCCTCAGGAAGTAAACCACTAGGATATAGGTGGATTTTTAAAAGGAAAATGAAGACGGATGGAACAATTGACAAGTATAAGGCAAGACTTGTAATTAAAGGTTACAAGCAAAAGGAAGGCCTTGATTACTTTGATACATATTCTCCGGTTACGAGAATAACATCCATAAGAATTGTACTTGCGATAGCCGCATTGCGGAATCTTGAAGTACATCAAATGGATGTTAAAACAGCCTTTCTAAATGGGGATTTAGAAGAGGAAATTTACATGGAGCAACCGGAAGGATTTTCTGCGCCGGGGCAAGAAAATAAAGTGTGCAAGTTAGTAAAGTCATTGTATGGCTTGAAACAAGCACCAAAACAATGGCATCAAAAGTTTGATCAAGCCATGATGGAAAGTGGATTTAAAATAAATGAATGTGACAAATGTATCTATGTTAGAGACACGGGAAATGGCTATGTCATTTTATGTCTTTATGTAGATGACATGCTTATCATAGGAAGCTGTGATAAAATGATAAAATCCACTAAAGATATGTTGAACTCAAAGTTTGACATGAAAGATATGGGGTTAGCCGACGTAATCCTTGGCGTGAAAATTTCAAGAATGGCAAATGGACTTGCTTTAAGCCAGTCACATTATGTGGATAAAATTCTTGAGAAATTCAGCAAGGATGACTTAGCTATTGCTAGAACCCCAATAGACATGAGTCAACATCTATCAAAGAATAGAGGTGACACAGTTTCTCAAGTTGAATACTCGAGAATCATTGGAAGTTTAATGTACTTGATGAGTTGTACTAGACCAGATATTGCTTACACGGTTAGCAAACTGAGTCGGTATACAAGTAATCCCGGAGCGGAACATTGGAATGGTATAGTGAGAGTACTAAGGTACTTAAGATATACTCGCGATTATGCTTTACACTATACTAGACATCCCGGCGGTAATCGAAGGATATAGCGATGCTAATTGGATATCCGATATAAAAGACTCAAGGTCTACAAGCGGATTTGTGTTTACATTAGCGAGAGTTTGCTATATCATGGAAATCTTCTAAACAAACGGTTATAGCTAGATCCACGATGGAATACGAGTTTATAGCGTTAGATAAATGTGGTGAAGAAGCCGAGTGGCTACGCCAATTTATAGAAGATATTCCAAGATGGACGAAGCCCGTGCCATCAATATGTATACATTGTGATAGCCAATCGGCGATTGGAAGGGCACACAATCATATGTATAATGGTAAGTCGAGACACATTCGTCGAAGACATAATACCATTAGACAACTACTCTCAATCGGCACAATATCCATCGACTATGTTAAGTCAAAGGACAATTTAGCGGATCCGTTAACCAAAGGGTTAAATAGAGAGTTAGTTGAAAGCTCGACGAGGGAATGGGACTAAAGCCTCGAAAAGTTAAACACGGCGGAAAACCCAATCTAGATGACTGGAGATCCCAAGAACTAGATTCAATGGGACAACCTAACTGTTAAAAGACTTGTAGCGTCCTTTGTGGGGAATCTACCCCAAGTCCATTCCTATTAGTGACATCCCAGAAAGGACAAGGATAAGCCTATGGCTTTTAATGATTCTTACGCGTCGAAAATTCGAGCGGGGTAATACGGGTTACCTTTAAGAAATCACCTATGTGAGAGAGAAGTGGGGCCGCTTCGAGGAGAATTGTGTGAGGCTCAATTCTTAGACCCTCTCGCGAGAACCGGGCGTATGTTCGGGGCCATGATTGAACATAGCTATGAGAATTGAAGTATGTTAGGACGATACTTGTGTCAAGCATATGATCGGCTACACAAAAAGCATAACGATTCAAGGACATCGCGTCTATCGATTTGCGAGTAGAGTAAATATGCTTGTACGAGCGAAGATTCAATGGGCATTCCCACATCTTCGTATGCAAGTTTTCGTCTGCCGGCTTTATCACCAATTCCGCATTATTCCTTCATGTGGGGGATTGGTGGAAAAAGGGTGTTTTGAAGGAAATAATGAGTTATTTTCTTAATTTGTTATTTGTTAAAATGACAAATTGATTGTTGGATTGTGTTCTACTCCATGAGTACATTGAAATCATATATTCATTTGTCCAAAATGGTTGAGAAATGAATGAGATATGAATGCTCAAAGTTAATGGGTTGGAATGGGTAAAATGTGGTTATCCCACATTGGAAAAAGATGAAAAAGTGGCTAAGTTTAAATACTCCTACACTTTGGTAGGGAGTAAGATTGTGGTACATAGAGGCTCTCTCGCGCACAAAGCAGGGGGTGCAAATCATGGACCGAAATAGGCTTCGGGCTACCGAACTCATGTGCATGCGCGTCCTGCGGACACGAATGTAGCTCCGAAATAGCCTGTCCGCGCGAGCCCATTTTTTGCATTTTTTTCCAAAACTTGACCTTAGTTTCTGGCGGTGAGGCAGGCGCCTGGACCTAGGTGAAGCGGCCGCCTGGAGGCCAGTAGGTGCCGCCCATGAGAGACAGTCCGAGGCGGGCGCCTGGCTTTCCCGAGGCGGACGCCTGGAGTCCAGAAGGGGCTGCCCCGTTTGTGCACCAACGAGGCGGGCGCCTGGGTGGGCTCGAGGCGGGCGCCTCGTTCCCAGCAGCTGAGACACTGAAGCTGTTCCAATGCCAAAAACGTGCCTAAAATATTTGTAACTGCCGCAGGGAATTCAAATGCCTATTGATTATGTAAATAATGGCATTCATGAAGGAAATTAAAACTTGGTTTTAATTTGTTGGGCAGTTTTCCTTTGAGAAAGGTTTATAATTTGAAGGACACAACCAAGGAGAAATACACAGATTTCCAAACTCTCTCTACATCAGATTTGTTGCATATTGAAAATTCTTTTTCCTTGGCCTCCTGCATATTACATTGGTGGTGATATCGTCCAAGCATCGACTTCAATTCGCCGGAGATAATTCTTGTGCAACCACCGTCCGGTCTATCCGTTTCATCCTGGGAGGCAAGCGTCCCGTAAATTCTCAAGCACAACGTGGTGAGGGGGCGTAATTTGTCTTAAGGAGAGTGTGATTTCACACGACTCAGATTTCAACGACAAATTCATTTTCTTCTCTTGTATTTTCTATTTCTGTTTTAAATTAGTTTCTATATTTCCAGCAGAGATTTTGTAATAGTTATTCCAACATTTGGTACTTCAGTGGTAAAGTGCTTGGGTTTTAATTCTAAGATTACCCAAAGGTTTCATCCCCTTCTCCCATTTCATCTAACACTTTTTACACTTTTTCTATCCACATAATATTTCATCTACTCATTTCATTTACCCCTCTACAATCCCTCTACAATGACTAAATTAAATTAAATTTCAACTCCTCCAACTCATCATTCTATACCTCACCACTTTTATTTATATTATCTATTTTTATGATTAGTAAAATAATAATAATTATTATTATTATTTATAATTAAAAAAATATTTCACACTAAATTAAAAAAACTATTGCATCAATTTATATGAAAAAAAAATAATGATTTTTTTTTAAATAAAGACTAAAATGAAGAAGGATAATTGAGAAATGAGTGTTTTTTTTGTCCAAATCAAATGAAACTTGTATCAATTTATAGGGGAAAAAAATGATGAATTTTGTTGAAAAAAAAAATTAATTTGCTAGGTGATAATTCAGCTCAAAGAATTGTGATTAAAAAAAATCGAAAATCCAACGAACCTATAAGAACGTGACACTTGGCACAACCAGGAAAAAAAAAAGGAAAACCCGAGCGCCTCACGCGCCTTGCCTGATCCAATTAAACGCTGACACGTGTCCTCTATTTTTTTTTTCCAGCTAGTTGAAAGATTTCATTTATCCCTTTCATCCCACCCCATTTCATCTCCCCATTGTAGCATTTCAACTAGATGACATAGGTTTCATCCCCCATTTCATCTCTCCATTGTGCATAGTCTAAGGTTGTTCCATAATAATAAGCATTTGAACAGTATAAATCGAGATACGAATGTGGGCTAGTCTGGGCAAGGCCCAAATAGATTAGGCCCTAAACATAATCCATCAAGTATCATATACAAGGAAGGAAACAAGTTTCCTCGTACCAATCCACTTCGGCATTCCGTAGGCCGACCAAGGCTTAACAGGTGAAATGACCTGGGCCCAACGTAAGACCGAGGAAGACCTCCCTCCAAGGCCGAGCTGAAGCTCCCTTGATGACGAGGAGGTTTCCTCGGCTATCCAATCATCAAAAACGGGTTTCCCCCGTTCCCTCTTATCTCTTTCCCTGCTCATCGTAGGTCTAGCAGGCCACGTATGACGAGGAAGAGCCATCTCGTTTATCGTGCAGAGTTTACCAGTCCTATTCAAATTAGGACATTGAGCAGTTATAATTCTCTTAGGATTGTAACCACCAATTATACCAATTCAGATCTAACAAGGACTCCTCAACAGATATAATTCTATTAGGATTCATATCTTATCTCTTAGCAATCCAATTCAACATGAATTCTACATTATTATACCTATAAATACAAACCATAATTCACATATTTTGGTACGTTATCTTTTTTACCCTAAACTCTGTCAAATTGATTTCTCTCTCAAAGCAAATACTTACTCTCACGCTGGAGGACCTTCGCCGGAGAAGCCCCGACTTAGTTTACGTGTTTGTTTCTCTGTTTCAGGCTATTCAATCGTCGGAGTACAACCGACCGCTGGATTTGGGCTGATTCGATTTTTTTGACAGTATCAAGCATATTTTTTATTTTGAAGTTTAAATCTTTATATTATAGTGACTTTAAAAAAATTTTAGAACTGGTGGCAATCACGTGTGATCAAGATTTAAGGGTAAAATTAAAATTACAAAATAATGTTATAAATTTTGGTTTACAAAATAATGTGTTATGCTTTTTTTTGATGCTTTTAATTAAAATAAGATGAATTCACAATGCATTAAATAAAATATCATCACCTTATTTTATATTAATCTTTTTTTACACTTTTTTCGTGTTTTTTAATATTGCCCAAGTTTTAATGACAATATGAAAGGGTCGACGAGGACTTTGTGGCTCCAAATAAGATGGAGCCACTTTTGGAATTGCGATAACATTTGGGGCAAATTGCATACTCCCTCCGTTCCAAAATGTTTGTCCCATTTGACTTTTTTGTTGAACTTTGATCACAAATTTATGAGAGATTAATCATGTTCATGAAATTCTAAAAGTTGTTGTTGATAATATTATTAATGGTGAATCAATAGGATTTTTTTGAATTTCATGAACATAATTAAATTGTCATATATTTGTGGTCAAAGTTCTCCTAAGAAGTCAAATGGGAAAAACATTTTGAGACGGAGGGAGTATTAGTTAACAAAGTTTTATCAATTATTGTAATGTGATTATCAACATTGAATTTTTTGCAACCCTCTTCCCCACATTGACATCTTTTTGCAATCCAATGAAAAATTCGTTAAAAACATAACTTCTGTTAAAACACGTGCATATGTCTTGCACATGATTTTCAAGGGGCAAAAAAGACTTTTTCGCTAAATGAAAAAAACTGAATATGTCTCTCCCCTATCTTTCTTTCAATTCATATGGCCGACCCTCTCCAATCTTACCCCTTTCCTCCATCTTTTTCGGCACCTACTCCCGCCCCTCTCATCTCCCCTCGTCTCCTCTCTATAGTAGTCCGTTCCCCATACCCACAAACCCGAAATCTGGAAAGGCGTCAAGCCTTACCGAAAACGTCGTGGCACCGTCTCACCGGAGCTCACTCTCGCCGCCGAACAACACAGATGAACTTGGTATCTCCTACTCCGATTCCAACCGCAAACGTCTGTTATTTGGAATATTAAAATCACGCTGAGGCTGAATTTCTGGATTTTCATCTCAGATAGACATCTGGATTAGGTTTAAATTAGATATGCTAAAATTTATGTTATTTTTTAAAATTTCTTATTTTAAATGCAAAATTGATGAGATATTGATGCTTTGGATTAATAGTTTCATTGTAATTTAGGTTTTAATGTAGAAAGTAGTATTAATTTTGGGGCGAAAGTAATATTCATTTTACTACATCGTCTAAAAATTAAATTACGATCTTCGTCCTAATGAATATATTATAAAATATTACTTCATTTATTTGTTTAAAAAATTAATGTCATATATTGAAACGAAGGCACTATCATTATAAATATTAATTTTTGAGGCAAATGAAGCAGTATTATTTTTTAAAATATTCATTGGGATGAAGAAAGTAATGTTCATTTTTTTGGACAAAAAATGTAGTACTCCCTCCGTCCCAGACCAAGGGTCCTCGGGGGGGATTTCACGCTTCTTAAGAATTTTTTTTAAAGTGGGTAGAAAATTTTAGGAGAGAGAATGTAAAAGTTAAATGTGTGGTAGGGAATAGGAGAGAGAATGTAAAAGTTAAATGTGTGGTAGGGAATAGGAGAGAGAATGTAAAAGTTAAAAATATTTAATAGGAGAGAGAATGAGTGGGAGGAATAGTAATGGTTTTTTTGTAAATATATGAAGATGATAAGGGTATAAATATATGAAAAACTTTTCATTTAAGGAAAGAGACTCTTGGTCTGGGACGGACCAAAAGGGAAAGTAGGACTCTTGATCTGGGACGGAGGGAGTATTATTTTTTGGTTATTCATTTTGAGTCGAAAGTAATATTTATTTTTGAAATGAAGATTACAATTTTTTTTATAGAAGTATATTTTTTAAAATATTTATTTGAAATGGAAAAAAATAATATTTCTATTTAGTTTTCTTTATTAATACATAATTTTTGTATTATTATTTTGTAATTTAAAGTGAGACGGAGGAGAAGTACAAACTTACTTTGACTTTGACCTTTTATTTGAAATCACACTGTGTAGCGATTTCAAATTTTAGTTTTTTTAATAGCATAAATTAAAATAAAATTGAGCAAATTTAAATTCGCTACATCGTGTAGCGATTTTAATCGAAAAAAATTATAAAATCGCTATATCGTGTAGCGAGTTCCAAAAAGTTGATCATTTTGGCAAATAGTTTCAAATGTGAGTTATTTTGGGATTTAGATTTTTAAAATAAAATTATTTGAGAAAAAATCAGTAAAATAATCTTTAACTAAGATTTTTAACGAAATTTAATTTTTCATTAAGTTTAGAGACAATTTTTTAATGGAAGTTAACCCTTTCATGTTAAAAGACATATTTGCCCATTTAAAATCATGTACGATGCACATGACCAGATTTTAATCAAAAGTTAACGTTTTAACGATTTTTTCATTGAATTGCAAAGAAATGTCAATGTAAGGAAAAGAGTTGCAAAAAATTTAATGTTGACAGTCACATTGCAACCATTAATAAAACTAGTGCTACACCCGTGCATTAAACGCACGAGCGAAAAACATTGACAAATAGCAGGAACTAAATCAAAAGAGTTACTATAACTATAAAGGTTAAGTGAGAATAATGCGTAGACGAAGTTTTACAGTTTTATGAGCGAAAATATAACTAAATGACTAAAAAGGAAAATGTAACTAAAAGTTGCAAAATCTTCATGAAATTTGTTTAACGAACAACAACAAAATTTTTCGTGAAGTCTCTGTTCTGAAAACCTTGTGGTACGTCTTCTTGCTGTAGCCATTTCAAGTTTTTCGGACTCAAGGCATCATCACCACCTTCAAAATCGCATCAACATACACTTTAGCAGTTCAAAGAATTCAATTTGCTTTCCATATACCATTCTACCTTTACACTTTGAGCAAATCCAGGTGGGTTTTCCCATATGTAAGCATAAGAAACTGGTAGAATGTTCTCATACCTTGTCCAAGCTTCAATATAGCAGCAGATATGAAGATGCTCAGTACTTTTTTGAAAACGCTTGCAGTGAAGATTGAGCTCGGTTGCCCAGAACCATTCCAAGCAACAATTATCATGGCCTTTAACAGAAACAGATGACTGTTACTGATGTTATGTGATGGATAAAATTTCCACTGTGTAATAAAAAACCTTGCAAGTGTACAAGTTACCGTAGTAGCAACGTACAAAAGTAAGGGTCGAACCACAGAGACTTGTGTGTTGATTTAATTAATGCAGAAAGTAACAAAAAGAGGGGTTTTTGGTTTGGTTTATTAACTAAAAGTACTAATGCACGAAATTAAACTAATGAATTTAAGAAAACACGAAAGCAAGAAATACGGATTCAATCAGATCAAAGAAATTCACGGATTGGATTTCATATTCATCTTCATTCTATGCTAGAATTATCATGATAAAATTAACAATCTTGACCAAAGATTCGTTCACTGAATTTAAGGGTTGGGACGTTCGATGTGCGGATTGCAACCCTACTATTTCTCTCCTATTGTAGATTCCGCTAGGTCAAAACAATGATCAAGAAATTCATTAAGAACAATAAGAACATATGAATCTGGATTCTCTTGTATTCCGCTTGTATTCCGCTAGGTCAACAATCAAATCCAATTGATGGAATAGTGGCCTAAATTATGAACAATCTACGCTAGTGCAACGATTCACAACCTAACAATTAAAGGTTAAAATAGCATTGAAACCTAAAACTGAATATAGATATTTCATCAAACATGAACAAGAAAGTTTTGGAAAATTATACTAGCATAGAAATCCGACAAATATTACATCCAATCCATGAACTAGAAAGATTAGTTACTCATCTTCATAGCAAAAGACAAAAGAGATGAATAACAAAACATAAACCTCGTTTGATCCTTGTATTGTAAAGCAAAAACTTGAAATCCTTGTTCCTAATTGAGTCTTGACTCCCAAAAGCATGATAATAATTTAACCCTAAGATGTCTTTTATTTATACTAAAAGATTATGGAGATAAAATCTGCAGAAAATCTCTAGAATCCTTTCAAAATAAGGAAACTGTCTTCCTAAGTCCGTCCCTACTGGGCGCACGCCCCTGGCCTTTGGGTGTGCGCTTTGGTCTCAATCTACGGTTGTTTTGGGCGTGCGCCCGCTTCCTCCCGGGCGTGCGCCCTCATACATTCGGCTTTACTCCCTTTTTCCTCCATAATTTCCTTTTGATCCTCCAGCAGAATGACTCCTTGACTTCCCAAAATACCTCGCAAGTCCTTTTTCACTCTCCAACAGATCTCCGCTCCACTTTTGCTTCCTTTCTTCACTTTAACCCACAGTTTTTCACCTACTTAACCTGTACTCATAAAGATACTAGAAAATACATTAAAATAACATTTTACTCAAGAATTTCACAATAAATAAGTGTAAGAGTACCTAATTTAGATGTCTAAAAACACATCCATCATTATGTTATAGGAATATAAAATCAACTTACAACACTCTTAATAAACAACTACCTGCAAGCACAATATAAAGAAATTCCACATTCTGTCGAAGCTTCTAAACACATGCCAATATGATCGTATCTCAACAAAATTAACTTTTCCAACCTAACGATCTCTGCCTGGTGGCTTGTTATCCTGGACAGACCATAATTCTTGTTTCAGAAGCAAGATTACTTTATAAAGGTATTAGTTTCAAATGAACAATCTGCAGAAAATCAATGACACATGACAAGGAAATTCATTTCTCAGTCAACCCAACAAGCTTAAGGTGAAATAATGGATGCAATTTCACATCATTACTTAAAGATTTTACAGACATATTTTATCGAAATTCAAGATGGTATACAGACAAATATCCCTACCTCCATGACTATACACTAAAACATGCACACACAGTCCATATCCATCACTGTAAGCACTACCTTCACATAAAAATAGATGGGGAAAGAAAAAGAACCTGCTTTTCTTTGAGAGGAGTTTGTTCTCATTTATCTTACGACCACCACCTTCAGTAGTGTTACTGGAAGATGCTTTGACTTAGAAGAACAGTACTCTATATGCGTATAACTGAAGCAGTGGCTGTGTCGGGGATGCCATGGTAGTTAAGCTCTTCAAAGAAACCCCCTCCGTCGCCTCTACCTAGTCTTCCCGGATTTACACAAATGCACTTCACTTGTTCTTCTCCTTCAATTGTTCCCTCAAGGGTCAAAACCTGTATAGTTGTAGTCAATATTCAAACTAAATCACTTTTGGTTACCAAACACCCCTCAGTCCCATAAAGATGTTCCTATTTGACTATTGAAACATTTTAGTGGTATATTTTCCTTTTCATCATTATCCTTAATAAAAGTAAGAATTACCTTAATGAAAGTAAGAATTATGCATGTAGCAAATGACTGCTCAATCATTCGAGTGGTATAGTCCTAGGAAGTTCACTTATTTTAACCACTCAAATTTGGAAATGAGACTTTCTTTTTGAGACAAACAAAATTAGAAAATGGGAACGTCTTTATGGGACGGAGAGAGTATTCTACAGCGACACTATATAGCTGCAAATATCGTGTCAAGGATAGAGAGATTGATAACTGAAAAAGTTTATTACCTTCACAAAATGAGCTAAGTCAGATGGCAGGATAAGAATATCTGGATGAACAGAGATCTTAAGTGCTTCTGGGGCCAGTGAAAAGTCAACTGGAGTGCCTTCAGCAGGTGGATATAGAGGATAGAAGCTGTATCGAAATTATGGGCATACATCGTTAAAGAAAAAAAAATCCTTAAACATGAGGAGTATGGGGGAATCAAAATGAGTATACAGAACATGCCTGCGCTGACGAAAATGTAAAACTCGTTATTGATAGTATTGTTGATGGTGTATCAATCACAAATTTTAGACTTACATTAGTATAATTAAATCAACCTATAATTATTGCTCAAAGTTCATTAGTAGTAATGGCCAAAAAAGTAGGAAGATCATTTTGGGACGAATGGAGTATTATGTTTGGTTTTATAGTAATCACTACTGTACTAAGAAATGCTTGTCCAGAAGAGAAGGCAGTTCGATATTGCACTAGCTTCGGGCAAAAAGTTTCTAACATCTTAATGCAAAGGCTCCAAGTGAAATGCGTGTTTATAGGAAATATTGTGAAAGCTCTTGTATCTTAGACTTTATGAAATAAAATAGCAAACAAATGGTTTTATTTTCTTTTTATTCTTATAACTTCAATACAAAGGCAATTTAAGACGACCAAATTCTGCATTTGCTGCTGGCATTAAGCAACTTGGCAAGCCACTGAACAATGCAGAATATTCATTACTTTTGGTTCAAGTCCTATATTCCAGACAGCAATACTAAAGAAAGAGAGATCTGTATGTGTAAGTGCTCCAATTTGAGCTTGTTAGAATTTTCGTTAGAAAATTAACGAAAGTTATAACATTTCTAACAATTCCTAACTATCCTAACATTTCTAACAAAGTGAGGGTAAAATGGGCATTGTTATTTAAGGTTAAACCTTAAAAAGAATCTCAAAAAGCAAAACAAAAGAAGAAAACCAAAAATGGCAATGGCTGGAACATAATCATTTGTTTAATTTGAATTTTGAAAAGATTATTCCTTGTGTCCAAAGCCTGAAGCTGCATTTAATGAACAGTGCACGCTGAGGTTCCTGTCCGCGCGGATGACTTTGCAATTTCAGGAGGGCTATAAATTGAGCCCTCCAGTCACAAAAATAAGAAAGAAGAACACAATTGCACCGAACCTCTGGCGAAATATAGAGAGAAAACAGTGAGAATTCACAAGAATTGTCACCTTTTTCTCTCCAATCTTTCCCAACTCATACTCATCCACTCACTCTCATATTAAAGCCCTAAACACTCATACACTCAAGCCAAACACTCAAGAACACAAGGAAGATTGGTAAACCCTCCTCTTCCTAACCCTAAATCTCATCCATGCATGCATCTTCAAACTATAAAATGTAGTTCTTTCATCTTCTTTCTTTAGATCTAAGAAGATCACCATGGAAGACCATCTCCATGGATGATCTTCTACAAAGATCAACATTATTTTCAAAGCTTTTCTTGCTTACTTGCAAAAATGCACTTTCAAAACCCTAAAAAACCATTTTCAAGCACTAAATCTTGATTTCAAAGGATAAAAATCCCCTTCCCAAGCAAATGAAATGCTTAGTCCTAATGTACCCCAAGGATGGTTTGGTATAGTTGATTCACCACTAAAATGTCTAGTGATCACTAACCAAAACCTAGGGAAATGGGGACAAGCATGGATGCAAAACCCCCTTTTAAATCATATTTTCTTTCTTGAGAAGTTGCTGTCCAGTAGCAATTTTCTCAGACCTCAGTCCATGGTCTTAAATTTTGGACACAGATGAACTTGGAATTTGGTGTTGACTACAAAATACTTTTTGTAGCCAACATCCAGAGCTTTCCAGACATATTTTTACCTTATTTTTTGGGTGAGTAAAACTCCTCTTTTCAAATTTTCTTTCAGAGGCTAGTTCATCAGCTTCTGGGAATCCAGATCTCATATCTGAGGTTTCCAGAAGGTTTTGACCCCTCAAATCTTCTCCAAAATGGAAAATTCCTTTGCACAAACTTTATTTAAGGTGTCTAGAACAACTTTCATTCTCTGAGTTTATCCAGATTATGAAGTTTTAAGACCCTTGAATCCCTTTTAAAATCAAAGGTCCACTGCCTTTTTCATTCTGGCAGAAATGGCTCTCAACTTCAAAAGGTCTTTTGAGTACCAAATCTCAATCCAAAAATCTTCCAAAAAATCATGGGATCAGTTTAAAGTCTTAAAAAAATATCCCAATTTTTACTTTTCTGAGTTTCAACTTATTTTGGCCAAAACACACACACACACACACACACAAATGATTTTCAGCTTGGAAGACTCGTTTTACGAGGCGCGTCGGGTGCACACTAACGTCCTTCCCGACGCGTAACATGACCTCCGAACCTAAATCTCTGATCTCGGGCTTTTTTCAAAGTTTTGGCCTTCAAAATTAAAATGGCGTGGCGACTCCGTTTTTTTCCGGTTTTATTTGGTTTTTCAAAGAAACGCAAAAACCGAATTTTTCCCGCGAAATGGCAACATCATCACAGTGGCGACTCTGCTGGGGACTAAGCTTTTTAATAAAAAATGGTATTCGGTATATTGGTGGAAACCACTAAATTTCCCGTTATCGCCTCCTAACACGAGTCGGGGATAAATTGTGGTCTAACAATCCCACGTACCGGTATCATCGTTTTCAAAAAAAAAAAGCTTTTGAGGGTCAAGCTTCCGTCCCGGCTTTGAAAATCATTTTTGTGTGTGTGTTGATTTTTGCACAGTTTTCATGTTGTTTTGGCCGCCTCGGAGAAAGTCAAAATTTTGACTGTCGGAATAATGTCCCTAACTGTCGGAATTTTCGTGCTTATGTGCTCATTAAAATTTTCAAAAAAAAAAATTCAAAAAGAAGAAGAAAATTCTCAAAAAAATAAAATAAATAAATCATGCATCATATTTTTAAGACTCATAAAAAATCTCTATTTTACTCAGAAAAAAGAATATAGACTGCTTGCACACTACGCGCACGTGACCGTACACTGCACACTACGTCCTTAACCCGGGGAAATCCTTGTCGCGGTCCGTTTGGTCTTATTACGCCTCTCGGATGAGCACAGGACTACCCAAACATCCCATGGAGCCTCGTGTCGACCATGCACTTGTCCGTGACACACTTTGTCCGAGACCCGGTTGGTTTTTAGTCCGGGTCTCGTGTCATGCCTTGTCCGTGTATAGACCTTTCCTTTCAAGCCTTTGTCGGCATACCGAGCTCAATATCTTTCGGGTCCCTAATCGCCGAAGTTCTGCCGGTTTTCCGCCGCGGACTTTGACCAAGATATTGACCGGCGCCTTGACTTCTGGGCTCGATCGGCACAAATTATACACCGACTCCCGGCGTGACACCGAGTCATCAAGGATTAATGAATATTCCATGCCTAATTACGGCTTAGCGACGACAAGTCAAGATCAATTGTGGACGCTTATCGGGTCAAATCATGCCGACTTTTCGTCGAGCCCTCGGACATGATCTTGACTTTTGACGTCGGCTTTGTCCGTAATTTACATCGAATGCTCGTTAAGACTCGATTACCCGCCGACTTTTAGGATCGTTTTTCTTTCGGTCGGTGGGACCCGCTTGCCCTATAGGACCCTCGCCAGGGCCATCCACCCCGGGAGGTCGAAATACGGGTGGAATACGAGGGGCTTATAGACGTAGTGACGGGCCCACCGATCCAGAATCGAGTAGTTTGCGAAAAAGAAGAGCAATCTTTTCCAACCGATTAGGATAATAAAACATGTTTTAAGTAAACATGAACGAATAAGCTGCATGTTGCGTGAGCCTAAAGCCCAAACACCTACCCTCCTTCCATTCCCGGACATCTCGAACCTTTCATGTCCTTTCCCCGCATGCCTCACGCACAAAGCTTGGTTTCGGCACCGGTCATCGTTTGGTCGGTTGGGAAGAGTCAGCGCGTCATCGGCTTCGCCGTTTGTTGACTCAGGGTTTGAATGTACGCATCGGCCCGGTAATGATGGGGATAACATCACTCCGCCTCCCGGGACCCCTCGGAGCCAGGCAACAAGTGGAATCGGTTAGCGGAAACGAGATGAGGTTACGACAGGAAGCACGGCTAAACGGCCTTATGGAGGCTATTAAGAGTCACGGCACAGCGCCGGCCTCAATCCGGTATGGCACCTTCACCGTGGAAGAAGACGAGGATGCCAACCCCACTCTCGGTCGCCACGATTACACCAGGATGCCGCCACCCACCTCCTATGGTGCCACTACCGTAACCCATGCTCCTCGATTTTCGGGTCACCCGGCTCCCAACCACGGACCACCGGATCCATGCAGCCCGACGGCCTGAATCGGTGGGGGCAAAATCGGTGCGGAATGTCTTCTCATGGTTGGGGCTATCTCGGAATGCCCACGGCTAATCGGGATCCCTCCTCGGTTCGGAACCGATCAATCCGGACCCTCGCAAAGAACCCACAGTTCGGAATGCCGCCACAACTTGGTTACGGGCCACGCGATCGAGCCCCTCCTCGTAACGCATTAGTTCACCAAGCTCCTCACACAAATCCATTCCTCACTCGAGACTTCTATGGGTTACCAAGCCTCCCGTCCCGGTGTCATCCGAATCACCAGACCGCGATTCCCCGGGCTACACACCTTCACCACATGCCCATGCAATTCAACAATCCGGACAAAGCCTCGCACTCAAGCCTACTTACGGGCCCCACTTGGAAATCCAAGTTATCCGGCCACATCGGGGCTGCCCCCACCTACTTTGCCGGTTGAAAATCAACGGCAAGCCGCAAGGTTCTATCCTTTTGCTCAGGGCTCCTACTCATGCTCCCCGAGGTAACTCGGCTTGTGACAGGTTTTCACTACGTCCGGACCGGCCGTTCCTTCCACCGATCTGCCTCCGGTGGTAGCTCCTCTCTAGCTCAGCCACTAACTTGAATGCCATGGTTCCGCCACAAGACCCTCATCTGGCCTGGTTCATGGAACAACACAAGGAAATGAAAGCGCGGTCGCCGAACCGACCGCCAAGAAGTACGCCTTCCGGCCTACTGCACCCGGACTCCATTGTTCCTCGCCCCACAAATTCGTGATGCCAAATCTGGATCTCTTTGATGGGACCGCATGCCCGAAAACCCATTTGGACACATATACCTGGCGATGAAAGCCAAAAGGATGTACCAATCGCCAGTTGGCCGACTATTTCGATCCCATCCTTGAAGTCCAGTGCCTTAAAGTGGTTCTTCCGTTTGAAACACGAAGCCGGGGCTACATGGGACCGAATTACCAATGCCTTCACGAGAGAAATATAAGGCCAACTTGGAATGGGAAACAAATAGGGTTGACTTACAAACAACGGCGGCGTCCCGATGAGAATGTTGGGGACTTTTACAAGCGGTGGAATCTCGAAACTCGGTGAAATGGCCATCCCTCCTTCCGAAGAGGAACAAGCTGGACATCTTCCAGTCATGCTTGAAATCACATTCGAGAGCTTCCTCGCTCACTTCCCATACTGAGACTTACGGGCCATGGTTAACTCTGCAGCCAAAGTTTGAAAAGGCCTACACCGCAACCGGCCGCCGCACCCGCCTACGTATATCGGGCTCCTCCCGCAAACACCGCCCGCTTCCTGCTAAAGGCAAAGAAATGATTAACTATGCGGGACAGGAATGCAATAACACGACTCCTTTTGCTCCCAGGAAAACAGCCGAGCCCAAACCGCGGGTCATAAATCTTGAAAACTTTGGAATGCCCCTGAATGACATCTTTAGGGGACTGGTGAAAGAAGGCTTGCTGCGGCCTTTGGAAAATTTCCAACCCAGAAATCCGAATGCTCCCGTGGATACTACAAAGTATTGTGCCTTTCATCAAGCTCACAGACATCGGCGACGTGCTTCACTCTCTGAAAAAGGCAATCCGAGGCTAATAGAGCAAGGAAAGTTGGAAGGCCCCGAGGGCCTAACACGATCAAAAATCCGCCGCCAAGGAACCATAATCAGGTGAATGTGATTGAATGCGGAAAATCTTCGCACGCCCGGGAAGATGCGTGAAGGTCCCCAAATACCCGTGGGCCGGCCTCGTCGAGGATCCCGACCCGGATTCCCTCAGCCTTGAGGATGTTGAACGAATCAACCCATCTTGGTCTCATGTCATGAGACTCCTTGCAAGAATACGAGACCCGCTATTTCTCGGATGAAGGGGAAGCCGATACCGAAGAACTGGGGCCGTTCCGTTCAAAATATGAGAGGACCATTTACACAAGATGGTTAGAACAGTCAAGAAAGATTGAGCAAGAAAGTTTTCGGCGGGCGCCTGTACTGGGGCTTATCAGCAAAGAGGCCGAAGAGCGTCTGGAGCTAGTACACTTCTGCAAATTGGCTTTGGGAGAGCCCGAATATGATCCCGAGAACAGCGAAGAATCGGAAGAGGAGGATTCCTTCTATATCCTACCTGGTGTCAAATACGTGCCACCCCCTCTCACTCTTCCCCCGCAATTTCTGGGAGGAGAAGCTGAGTCACAATTGCCACTTCCGGGAATGGGAACATATGACAATTTACTGCGGTTGCACGCACCCATATTCCCCAACGGGTTTGATCGCGTTCCTCTCAGGCCCGAAATCCCGGTAGTATGGGAAGAAGATTCTAATAATGACGATGACGATGATGATGACGAGAGTGAAGAATCAACCGAGGCCCCGCATCCAGGAAACAATGAACGATCATGAGCCCACGGGAGCCAGGCACAATGGTTGGTTATCGGCAAGCAACGATGAAGGACCGCCAGAAATGCGGATCGATACCAATGGGAGACAGGACCCTACGAGGTGTCACTTGTAAGATGCATTTGTGGCCAATGCCCGGATACTCCAGAGGATGAGGGGCAATGGCCCGCGCCCGGATCCGTACATATCCGAAATCCTAGAACACAACGTTCCTTATAAGAACCCGAATGGTGAATGGAGAGGGTTTATTGAAGCACCGGTCGAAAATGGAGGGTTTCGGCCAGGAAGATGAAGAATTCGTAAACGTTATCGGATCTTTTTCTTCTTTCCCACGAACGGATGGCGTAACAACCGTAAGGGTCACAAATGGCCGCTCGAGCGCAGCGAATGCCTGCAATCACCGAAAAGGGTTATCGATCCGAACGTCTCCCCTGGCCTTCATACCTATGAGTCCACATGACGCCTTTCTAATTGCTACGAGGCCCGACAATGGACCCCGGTGCTCCTTATTTGGACACGCATCTATCGAGCCGCTACCTCAAGCTCCGAAGGGGAACGTTGCCTATCCTTCACATGTGGCCGCCTCTACCTGCAAGACTCGAAAGAAAAAGGATATACGATGAGATGGAGGCCGATAGCCACAACTCATGGGCCATCCAAGGGATGAAATCGAAAGGCCGCCGAGTCCCGACAATAGCAACTCTTGTTGCATGATAACAATGAGCAAGGCCGGCCATGAGAGTGAATCGAGGACGCCCTAGCTGCTGTGGGCCATCCAAGGGGCAACAACGCAACCCCAAACCCGAAAGCCTCGTGACTTGGGAAGCGGTTATAAGGGCCGCCCGGAAGGAGCCGATGCGGCTCGGCCTCTCACTGTCACTAGACTCAACGTCGAATGGCCAATAGCCAAAAGGGCTCCCCATCGACCCTAGCACATTGAAGAAATCCGGTCGAGACGGCGATGAGGAAGTTAACTGTTGACCCGATCTGGCGCATTTTCCAAGGAAATCCCAAGGCGAGATAAGAAGGCCGCGGATCAAGCACCAAAAGAAGATCGCCGCCCTATGCTAAGGCAAACTCTCGAAACTCCAGCACTCGAAAAAGAGGATCCGTGCTCACCCAGTTGAAGCAAACACAGGCCAACATTTCCCTCTGGTCTCTACTCACCTCGTCCTATCCCATATTTGAAAGCTGGAAGAAAGCTGGCTCGTACTCTCGTGCCTATTGATGCTACTCCCGATGATGTGGTACGGCTAATTGGAAACATCCACTACGGGAACATAATCACTTTCACGAGATCTCGACCTCCCTCAATTTGGGGCTGATCATAATGAGCCTCTCTTCATCACAGTCCAGCTGGATGAACGACGCCTCCTCGGGTCCTGGTTGATAATGGGTCCGGAATGAACATTCTTCCAAAGCAAAGATCATGAGCTTGCTTGATATCAAGACTACGAGACTTGAAGCCTTCTTCTCTCCCGATCAAAGCTTACGACTCAGCATCCGGCAGTCCTTGGAGTCGCCATTTTAGACCTCTCGGTTTGGACGAGAAATTGATACTGTGGAATTCCAGGTTATCGACATCCCGATTACTTTCAATGCCCTGTTGCGGAAGACCTTGGCTCCATCAAGTCAAAGGGGTCGCCTCAAGCCTTCACCGAAGTGTGTGAAATTCGTCTCGAATGGGGATCGACGACCATTTACGGGGATTTAGTCACTTTAGAGGGCACGGATACGGGCGGAATACCTATTCTGGAAATCAAACATGACGAGGAAGGTCACATGCTAACGGGCTTCACTGGTCGAGCCTCCCGAGGCCCAGTGTGCAACATAGATCGACGGCCGCTCCCGGGATAAAATCCCTTTCGGTCTTGAAAATGATGAGAAAAATGAGCTATCTACACGGCCTCGGTTTGGGGAAGCGCCAACAAGGAACTTTCAAACTCATCGAAGTGAAAGGACGGGAATACTACGCCACGGCTGGGATATGAGGCCTCCCGGTGGACAAAGCTGCAAAAGGAAAAAGATTTGAAGCGCCACGAGGGCGAGTCCCGGCCGCGATCCCAAATCTCTCCCCTTCGACCCTAATTTGGTGACTACTTTGTAAAGGGTCCCGCCTTGACCGAGGAAACATCACAGAGCCCACTCCTACGGGATGGCTAAAGCTACAAGATAGCCTCAACAAGTTCGGGGAACCAGAGGCTAACCCGGTCCGTAGAATGTTCCTGGACCTACCCGAGATACAGGGCTACCATCGCCATGAAAAGTGAGTATACCTTCAGAGACGTGCACGACTGGTGGAACAGGTTCGAGAAGCTCACAACCACTATTCCTACTTGCCCGGGAAGATCCGAAACCCGAATTCGAACGCGACAAAGCCAAAAGCTAAGGCCACGGAATTTCCCTCGAGATGATTGGGATGGTGCAGTTATGCGACAATTGTTCGAAGAAGAAGTCCAGTGCCGGACACGATTGATCTCGGCTCGATCAAGAGATGATAGCGGCAATTGAGAAAGGAAAACAAAAACGGCCACGGTTCGAGTCATGAGGCCACCAGCCGGTGATGCCGCTAAAGAATTGGGAAACTCTCTCGGACCGTCGCGACGGAGGAAATGATCACCAAGCTTGGATTGGTCCCCGTCACTTTGTGTCAATCTAGGACAAGTCCTCCCGATCTCTCTCTGTTAAGATCGGAGTCTCTAGGGTCGTCCAGACGGCCTTACGCTGAAGACTACGAGTACGTAGCAAGCCTTGCCCCCTTTCGTTTTCAATGAAATGACGAACCTTCTACGAGTATCTCTTGATTGCCACTTTAACTAATGATGAATTAATTAATAAAATTTTTTTTTTTAATAATAATTCATTAGATAAAAAGCAGAGACACATTAAACGAAAAAAAAGAAAAAAAATCAAACAACGAAAAAAATCTTTAAAGCGGGTTGTCAGGGAAGAGGAAAATCGAGCCCAGTAGCCCGAAGAGATTTTGACGAGTGAGAATTTGGGAGCTGCGGAAGAGCCTAAGAGACGCGATTGGTGATTTCTTTGAAGGAATCGGAAAGGATGCTCTACAAAGTCCTACAAAATCCTCGACTCGAGGAAAGTAGCCCTCTTCATCAAAGAGAACATCATATGCGAGATACGGGTTGCCGGCGAAATCATTTCGGATAATGGATCCCACTTCGAAGGGAATGTGACCAGTTCTTTGGCGAGAATTCCGAATAACCCGTCACAAGTCATCACCCTACGGGCCCCCAAACCAACGGAGTCTGTCGAGCGACAAACGAAGACTCTGGAAAATATCATCAGGAAAATGGGCATCCGCGAGAGATTGGCCCGAAGTTACACACGGCACTCTGGGGCTACGAGAACATCGATCGGAACGGCAAGCGGGAAACACCGTTTGCCCTCACATACGGAATGGAAGCCGTACTCCCAATCGAGCTGGAAATACCCTCGCTCAGTATCTGCTGGAAAGCCGGATCAACGAGGTCGAATGGCTCCGAGTCGCCATGACGAATTGGCCCTACTAGACGAGGCACGCCGATTGAAGGCCAGTGGGAACACATCCGGGCCTACCAAGGAAGAATGGCCGAGCCTTCGACAAGAAAGTAAAGCATCGGGAGATCCGAGAAGGTGATCTCGTTCTAAAAGAAAAGCCCCAGTCCGTATCAACCCTCTCGGCAAATGGGAGCCTGTATGGGTCGGGCCATACGTCGTCCAAAAGATCTTCTCCGGAGGAGCCATGCAACTTGCAGACCTCGACGGAAATCCCTTTGTACACCCAGTGAATGGTGACAAGCTGCGGATACTACGCGTAAAACAAAAAAAAAACAAACAAAAAACAAAAAAAAACAAAAAAAAAACAAAAAAAAACAACAAAAAAGAGTGCTAAAGAGTAATACCCAACTAGGTTAGAAACCCGAAAGGCGGCCTAGGTAAAAAAGGTTGCACCAAAAAAAAAACAAAAAAAAGAGTGCTAAAAGAGTAATACCCAACTAGGTTAGAAACCCGAGAAGGGCGGCCTAGGTAAAAAACGAGGTTGCACCAAAAAAAAACAACAAAAAAAAAACAAAAGAGTTCACGGGTTGAACTACGAAGACCTGAGCTCCTCAAAATGAGGGGAACGTAGGCGGCGAAAACGGTTCGGTCTAAAGCACAAATAAAAAGCCATACTTTGGCATCGATACAATTGGTCGGACCATGAAAGCGTCTCGAAAAAACTCTAAAGCAATTCAAATATTCATTACAAGTTAAAAGCTCTTTGATGAGTCTAAGCCCGATTCATTCCTACAGTGGCAGCTTTGCTAAAAGAAAACTAAGATACATAATCAAACTAATGTGTATGCCATGGCAAGAAAGGGATACTTGGAAACCCCAGAGTCACTCCAAGCCGCTCGTGCTTGGCCTCTCCCTTCTTCTTCCCCCTCAGAGTCTTTCTCTTACGAGCCAGGAAAAATGTCGGTATTCCTCCTACCAAGCTCTGGTATAGGAACGGGGTCTATCAAACCGGCCTCTGTCGGGGCCTTAGTAGCCTACTAGCGTCATCCCTCATCTCCTGTAACCTAGGCGGTAACATAGGAGCCCTCTCTCTCTGTCTCTTGACGTAAGCCTCATAATCAGTCCACGGCGTCTCCGCTCTGTCATGAGGTTGGCCCTCGCCTCGGCCCTCCTCCTCTCGAAGCTTGATGCGGGTCCTCCGCACCCACAATGGCCTCACGCCGTTTGAAAATAGCCACCTGAGTCTCTCCCGGATGCCTCTCATACCAATCCAGTACCAGTGGTCGGGAACACCGGTCTCGGACGCTGAGAATGACCAGAGGAGGAAATGCATCATACCTCCATGCTCGGGAAAGAAATGGAAACACCGAGGGATCATCCATGGAAACAGGAGCCACCACCTGGTGGCTATATCATCAAAACCCTCCGAAAGGAACCTGCTCCCGAAGCCAAAGCTTGTCTCGGGACCAGAGCCGGAATGTAGAAACCCGGGTGAGAAAGCCCGGAAAGCATAACCACATGGGACCCGTCTGAAGCACTCTGCGAGTCTCCACCCTTGCCAATGAGGCACCAACCATCGATATCTTGATGCGGCGACCCGCCATCCAGCGCTCCCACGAGCCCTGATCATCAAAATCTACATCAACACCTCTCTCTAGCAAAAGTCCAAGGCCTGATCATATCGAGAGGTTTCCCGAAGAACCCCCAAACGCTCCATCGGCCACGGGGTCGAGAGGCAGTTTGCCCCCGTGCATATACCGCCGTCCGGTGGCTAATCTGTCGAGAGCATGAAAAGTCTCCCCAAGAATCAAAGGAACGACATCTACGCCGGGCGACGGTGAACGACAACATCCAGCCAGACCGATGGCGGATCCCGAAGAAATAGACCATAAACGGGGTGCCAAACATACAAAGTGCAAAGGCATCCCAATAGGCATCATCCACCAAAGCCTAGGCCCCTAAATGCATCGGGAAGGCCAGGAAATATCGAAATGATCGGGACCGCGGATCATACCTTGCGCTTCCTCAGGGAAAGATGAAGGAGGACGCACAATCTGTCAGTGAAAGAAGCCCCTCGGGCAAAGGGAACCGCTATCTCTTCCACCTCCAGGACCTCCAAGCAAGGCCGAAACTCTTCCGCAGTCGGAACAATCTCGTTGAAGGAAAGGCAAAAGACATGCCTTCTAGTATCCCTAACGAAGAAGAAGCTCTTAAGAGGTCATAATCCGAGGAACCAATTCTTTGAGAGACCACAAGCATCGTACCTTGTACCTTTCTTGAAAGAACGATCTTCTCTAGTGCATGATCTCCCTACACCACTCCTTGAACTTTTCAAAGAACAACATTTGCCTTTCTTTGGACAATTTTGGAGAATTTTTGGCCATTTCCATGGTTTTCTCTCTTTCTCCCGAAAATGGGCTGTTTGAATTTTGGAGGTTGAAGAGGATATTTGAATTTGAAATAAAGCAAGACCAGGTGCAGGACCAAAATTAAAGGACAACTTTGTCGGATGCGAGGATTCCTCCGCGCGGATGGGATTACTTTCCCGAGAAAAAATTCTGCAACGAGTCCATCTGCACACCAAAAGAGGAATATTTCGTCCCGGTTGCTCGAAACTTTGCAAAAACCCTCCCCAGGCAGTCCGTATACCAAACACCCTTGCAAAAAAAAACCAAGGCTCATGCAACACTTTGCATTCATATTGCATTACACTCATAAAATAAAATCCTAAATTATTACATTCCAAAAAAAAAAAAAGAGAGTGTGCATAAAAAAAAAAAAAAAAAAAACAAACATAAATAAAATCCTAAATTATTACATCCAAAAAATGTGCATAAAAGCTGTACAAATCTAAATCTCAATCTCGAATCTCAAAAAAAAAAATCAATCGGAGTCTCTAGCGCAGATGTCTCCCCGGCCCCTCTTGCGACTCGGGCCCGCCTCCTCGGGAGCCACTGAAAATCTCGGGCTCGAATCGTCCTCGTCTCCGGAAAGAGGCTCGTCGGGACCAGCCGGCACGCTACGATAGGGCAAGCGAGATCTGCGAAAAAGTCGTATCAGAAGGCGAAGGCGTCGGACTCTGCACGTACGAAGACGACCCGCCATCTTGCCCAACGTGTCCACTGCCCGTGTGGATCCCCGAGAATGACGTGATCCGAAGGCGATGCGCGCGAGGGATCAAGGAGAGGAGGCAAGGAGTCTCTGAAGAAGTCTACGAGCGAATAGGGAAGCTCTCCGTCGACGGCGCCGGCCGTGGTCGCCTCGCTCTAGCACTGAGGAGCCCGCAAGCGACCATCCTCCTAATGAATCTCTTGGCCCCGATCACTTGCTTCGTCGACTTCTCGGCGACCGCCTCCAGCGCACAAAAGCAAAAGCGTCAAAAAAAAGAGGTGATGCTAAAGATGATGAAACAAAGGAAAGAAAAGAAGGGGAAAAGGTGAAGCCATACCTTCGTACCGGACGAGGCCTGGAAAGCTCGTGGAAGTCGCTCGGGGTGAGGATGCACCCTCAATCGGACCACCATCTCTTGGATATAGGAAAAATCCGTCCGAAAGTACCAGCGGGATCCCAAGCCCCTCCCTATCCGTAAACTGAGGCATCCTCGGCCTCCTCAAAGACGAACGTCGCATCACAGCTCAATCGCCACGAAGTCAGAAGTGCGGCCTGCTCGGTAATCATCCCAGTCACGGACCGATCGCTCGGAGTGCATCATATCGGCGGGAGGCTCCACCGGTGTCCTCAGGCGAGGTTCGCGCCATCTTTGGCGCGTCGCCCTCTCTCCCGAGATAATATGCATCGCAGTCGGACCCCTCAAAATCCTCATTGCCTTTGTCCGGATCTCGGCGCCCTTGGTGCGCTACCTCAAAGCGATCCCGGGGGAAGAATATCATCCCCTCATCTGTCTCGGCCTCCGTCGAAGGAAGGCAATCCGCGTACACGAGAGTCGTACGCCCCCTGGAGCTTATCTTCTCCCGGGCATGCTTGGACCAAGGCTGCATGGCCGGATACGCCCCGGCGTACTCCAGCCGCCCCGCGCACCGTGACGTGGAAAAACTCCAACGCCCATACTGCGAAGGTAAAAATCCAATCAATCCGGTGCAAATAAAAATGTGTGCTCAAAAGAAGAGAGGAAAGCAAAAAGAGAGCTTATACCTCCACGGCAAACTCGAAGCGGTCAAAGGAGCTCACGGCCTTCCAGTGTACCTATCAAGAGCAAAATAAAGCTCTGCCCGGCCCGGCCTCTCCCCGGGAGACATCTCCGGCCGTCCTCCATGTCCTCCAAGGACCTCAAGGCAAAGCTGAGGCTACGTCCCCTCGGCATGCCCGAGAGGGTGCTCGAAAAAGGCAAACCACAAGAAGGCCACTGGCAATCGATCGGCGCCTATCCTCTCCTCCCGGCCTCATGGCTCATGATGGTCTCCACAATCTTGCCGTAGACCACGGCATACTCCATCCCATCCCCTTTTTGGGAATAGGGAAAATCCCGAGAAGAGCACCAACGAGATCGGCATCGGCGTAGCCATCCGCCGCTCAATCTGCGTCCATTAAAGGACGGGCCCGTGATTGCGGCGTAGTCGAGAGGGAGTAGCGTAGCCTCGCCCCAGGAAGAAGTGGAAGGTGTGGGTCGCGTCCCACCGATCTTTGCGCCGAGCAAACATCAAGCCCTTGCTCTTAGGGAACTTGACCGGTCCTCGAGCACTCGACGAACTCCCGAGCCCGTCTCGACAACAATGCAGTGTCTCGGACTCGGCAAAGCTCCTCGCCCGCATCCGGAAGCCGGTCCCACAAGTCAATCTGAGACTCCACCGATCCTCGAGTCTTCATCTTGTTCATTTGCTCCGTCATAAGCGGTTTCCGCCCTGTAAAAAAAAAAAAAAGAAAATGTCAAAAAGATTGCATTTGCATTTACATTAAAAAAAAAATTCGACAGCATAACAGCATACAATGAGCATAGCCCCATTTTTTCTCGCATGAAAGAAAACAATTTTCAGCAAGTCCCAATGCATTCATCAAAAAAAAAAAAAGATGCATTCCTACGGAAGTAAAAACTCCGTCCCATTTTCATAAAATAACATGCATACCATTCATCATCTCAAAAAAAAAAATGCATACATGCATATCATCCATCTTACATGCAACGGGAGGAAAAATCCGTCCCACTTTTCAAAAAAAAAAATCCTAAACATACATACATCTCATATTGGCAAAATGCCCATTCTTTCCAAACAAAATGCATGCATTGCATCATCATATCAAAATTCAATCATCATCAACATGCAATATTCAATTTCAAAAAAAAAAAATCACAATTCTTCGAATTTTCACATGTAATTTTCGAATTAAAAAAAAAATGTGGCAAAAATGCCAACTCTTTTTCCCAAGCAAAATGCACATTTTGGGTTACTCATATACTCATTACAACATGCAAAGCATCAAAATCAAGATTCAAAGCCAAGAACATCAATCATTCGAATTTTCAAAAAAAAATTTTTCAAAAAATCACCCAAAAATTTTCAAACAAGAAATCAACAAAGGGATCAAAGGGTTTCAAAGTATACCGTTCGGAGATTCGAATCCGAAGCCCAATGTTGCCAAGCATCGGGGTAATGCTCCTCCTCAACCGATTGCGAAAGATTGTAATGCCTCCTCATCCGGACGAGCTCCAATCGCCTCTCCGCTATGGGACCACGTCCTTGGCCTTGAAAAGCGCCTTCAGTGTTCCATTGCTCAAAAAATCGAAGAAATCGGACGAATTTTGAAGCTTCTAGGGCCAAAAATGGCTGTTCTCCTCGTTACATCTCCTTCTCTCTCGCAATTCAAAAATTGGATGAGGAAGAAAGAAGGGCGTTAGCCCTAATTAATACCCGGTTTTCGGGTCCTCTCTCCGCGGATAGGATTGCAAGGGTCAAAATGACCCTTTTGCCCTTAAAATTTCGAGGACTGCGCAATTCGGTCCCCAAACTTGTGAGTTAACCAAAAAGTTAACGCAAAAGTCGGCCCCTTGTCAAGAAAATTACCCGGCCTAGGTCCAGCGTGGAAAGACCAAGTGCCCGCGAGAAAGATAACGAGATCCCGGTATCTTTCATCAAAATCTCCGGCTAATCAAAGCGTAAGGCCAAGGTGCCACGTAGAAAGATAGCCCTGGATCGCAGTATCTTTCATCAAAATTACCCCCGGCTGATAAAGCGTAAGACCAAAGTGACGAAAAAGACTAACGAGATCCCGTATCTTTCATCAAAATCTCCGGCGATCGAACGTAAGACCGAGTGCCACGAGAAAGACAACGAGATCCGTATCTTTCATGAAAATCTCCCGGCGATCGAACGTAAGGACCGAGTGCCCGAGAAAGATAACTTGAGATCCGTATCT